>JAFEMH010001119.1:0-57500 GCA_022495995.1 Adenophora triphylla var. japonica | reverse complement strand
TTTTGCAAAAAAATGTATCTAGTAAACTTAAGTCTAAAATAGTCTTATTTATCCAAAAAAAAAATTGAAAAAAAATAAAATTAATATACTACATACAAAATTAACGAAATCTGCTAAAAAATTAACTATTAAGCTCGAACTCGAAATAAACTCGTTAAGCTCGAACTCGAAATAAACTCGTTAAGCTCGAAAATTTGTTTCCAAAAAAGATCAAACTCGAACTCGGATCGTTTAAGCTCGAATTCGAGATCGACTCGAGAAGCTCGCGAGTAGCTCGCGAACAACTCGAACTCGATCGAGCTCGAGTTCGAACCACTGATTGAACTCGAACTCGAACTCGAGAAAAACTCGAACTCGAGAAGAAATAAACGAGCTCGAGCTCGAACACAGAAAACTCGTTCGAACTCGACTCGTTTACAGCCCTGCCGGCAGCTGCCAAAGCAGCCCTTTCCCTAGCTCTATCACGAGCTGCCTCTCTCCTAGTCATCATATCCATGCTTTGATCGGCCGCCCGACTAGCATTGGCCTCATAATCAGCCATGTCATCCCTAGTACAATCCTGAGGGTTAGCTGCCACTTCGGCCCTCCTCAAAGTCGAGCCGTCAGGGTAATCGGGGCCCAAGAGCTCACTCCTTTTCCACAAAATGGCCATCTGCATCTCCCCTATACACTCCTCGTACCAGTTCAAGTACTGCGTAGACAGAACAATGCCCCCTCTCTGGTGAAAGAGAACCCTGGCAAGAATGGACGTATGTTGCCACAGCTGCGTGAGAAGCAATAGCATCGAAGGATCTTCCATCAGAAGAGATCCCACCTCGAAGGTAGCAGCATTACCCAAACCCGTCAACGGCACCTGCTCCAGCCCGAACTGTCGCAGCACCAATGAGGGAATATAGAAAGACGTCTGGGACACCCCCGGTACTCTGACAACAAGAAGACCCTCCTGAGCGGTCCGACAAGTTTGTAGCTTCCAATGAGGAACCCACCATCGCAAATGATGCGTACGGAGTCTGGCCATCCAGAGCTCCAGTTCAGCCTGATCGCCCCTATCACCAAAGGACATCGAGAAATGGACCAGGGGTCACATGACACTGAAACCTCGGGCACCATCTGCAATCGTTCCCTCAACCACAGAGTGAGCATAGCGGGACTCCCTACCCACATGTATCGACTGCCAGTCGCCATCCGACCTATGCCAAGGAACGTCTTGCCCAGGATCAAAGGCACGATGTCTCCCCCATTCCGGCACTGCCTCACCAAGTCCAGTACACTGTGATGGCACACACCTAGGGACATGAATGTGAATAAAGTGGAAATTGCACACAGAGCAAAAGCGTCCCACGCGAAAACGCTCCCCCCAACACCGGCAAATTTATCGGACAGCCCCGAAATGTCAACATAATCCGTGTTCGGTATTAGCATCCCGTATGCTTCTTCGACTGAAATGCCAAGCAAGGAAACTAACTTCTCAACGGTGGCCAGGCCGCCCGTCAAAGGAAGAACAAGTTGCTCCACCTCAGGTCCTCCTAGTATAGCTCGGAAATCTTCAAACGTGGGCATAATCTCGTTGTACGAAAAGCTGTACACGTGCCTCCTTACGTCCCAGAAGCGAGCCGCAGCTCTCAAGAGATCCCAATCCGGCATGAGCTCCTTCAAAGCCCAAACCGCTTTCATCCCATAACAGCCCTCGAAAAAACCCTTGCTTTGCCTCGTGTGGTGCGGTACCCACGACTGGAAATTATCCAAATATCTCTCTTGCATCTGAGACGATAACCTGGGAAATGGAGCCATGAAAAGAACAAAGGAAACCTTCAAGAATTCAAAGGGAAAATCAGTCTTTTGATCAAAAGCAAACATAATGTTTTCAAAATTGCAAAAACTGGACTGCAATTTAAAATAAACTGGAATTGAAGCCCAGTCCGACCGGACTGTTTTTTAAGTTGACTTGGCAACTCTGCAGCCAGCTGCCTCAAACTCAGGAACATTTCCAAACCACATCCTGTTCAAGCCTTGGCTAAACTACGTGCATCCATAGTTTAAATCATTCACTGCCGATACCACATCCGCCCCGGGCTCGTGCAACAATGCAATTAATTAAATAACAGTGCATGTAGATATAAATTTTGACCAGTTCGAATTTTTATGCATGTCTCATTATTATTTATTTTTGATCAACCTACTTGCTTATTTGTCAAAAATAAAGGAAGGTAATCACTAAATAAATATTCAAAATACAAGGTTTCGCCTCAAAGGCCCTTTCAAGTACAAGTCAAATCGTTTGGACAATACACATTTGTCTAAAAATAAATCAAAAAAAGAAAAAAGGAGGGGGACTACTCAGAGTCCTGCTCGTCATCCGAGCACTCGAAATATTGCCCCGCCGCAGCCGGATCCATCGAGGACAGGTAATCTCCAAATTCCTCAAGGCGGGAATACGAGAAAGGCTGCCTCCGCGCCTGTGTCCCGGAGGACTCTCCTCACTCGTGTCCCAAATACGAAGAGTGACGAGCTCCGAACCCCGTCGTCTCACCAGAGAACTCGCTGAACCCCTGCGTAAAGTCTGCCCCACCAGTCATGAAGGCAGACGAGTCTCTCACTGCAGATGGCCTGGACGACATCGGCTCATGCACAGCCACGCTCCTCCGGGAACTACACCTTAGGAACTCCACGAGTCTCCTGGCGTAGTTGGCTAATCCATCCATACGCCTCACGGCTTGGTGGTACGTACGGCCAGACACCTGCAAATCAGGAAAGTCGTCAAAAGACAAACAGACAGCACAGATGTAACATTTGCAGAATGCTACTATTAAGTACAGAAAATCGAAACAAAACACTCACCGGAGCATCGGGATCTATTCTGTACCGAGGCCTCACCTCCTCCGAAATGGGAACCGTCAGCCGCCTGCGAGAACCATCAGGCCCCTCATACGTCAGCCGAGCGCGAGGGAGCGGGTAGTCCCGGGGATATGCTGGGCCCTCGCTCTCCATGTGCAACACCTGCGGGCTCCTCAGCCTTGTCCTCAGGAAAACATCATAGTCGGCAACCTCTATGATGAACTCAGCGTAAGACACGCCCTGCCTGTACCGCTTCAAATCCTCCATCGGTATCAACATCGGATAATGCATGTGTGGAGGCGGTTCCATCGGAACCAAAGGAAGGGACCCCGGACCGTGCTGATAAGTAACCCTCTCACCCAAGTGCATCGCGTCACAATGAAACCCCACCAGCAGCTTCCGCCGATGAGTGACGTCCCTAGCAGCATGGACCACAAAAGCATCGACCCGGCTCCACCAAGTCAGCTGGATCCGCGGAGAAAACTCTCGGCTCATGGCCAAAGACACCTCCTCATAAGTCAGCCAAGTGCTATCCCTCGACTTGGCCGGCTTCCTCGCCTCCTTCTGCCAAACTAGCATGACAGGAAACAAGGGCGCATACTCCTCCTTGGTCTCCCACCTCTGCGGGTGGAACACCTCCAAGAACCACACCTGTCAAACACATGAAAAGTTATGTCAGCTACAAAGCAGATACATACGAGTACAAATGAGACAAGAAAAGAAGAAAGAAAGGAACTTACATCCAAGGCAAACACAAAACAGCCTAACGTGTTCTCCTCTCCCCACGAGAACCTATCCAAAGCATGGCAGAGCTCGGCCAGACCAGCCTCTCCCCATGCAAACCCTCTCACGGCCTCCAGGTTAGTCAGTGAGCCGAGCAGAGGAAAGTGACATGCCATGTCAGCAGTGGGAAACAGGCTAACTGATAAAGCGAACCACAAAAACCCTCGAGCCAGATGCTCTGCTGTCATCCTCAGGGACCCTGCCAAATACTCCTCAATCCCCCTCCTCAGATGAGCCTCCATCGGCCTGTACCGAATACCCAAGCCCCTGGCATCGGTAATGTCAAAACCCAGCAGCCCCAACAACTGCTCCGGGGTGTAGCCATCCACCCAACAAGAGTATTGCCCCAGAATGGCAACCCCGTAATCGCCGCAAAATCAGAGGGAGTCATAGTCGCCTCCCCCCACCTGAAATGGAACGTGTGGGTCGTATCCCACCAGTACTCGCTCAGAGCGACATGCAAAACCCTTGCCCTCTGCGTCGAAGCCACCACGGCCACTACTCTGATAAATCCCGCCAAGCCGAAGTCAACCACGAACTGCCGTGGACTCCTCTCTCTGTCCCGAGCCTCGTCTGGGAGCATCTCCCACAGCGCTCGGACCCCCTCAAAGGCTCCCCTGCTCTTCAAGTTACGAACATCAACTGGCTCTCGCCCCTGCAGGTGAACACAGCAAAAGTACGTTACTACAGAAATAACATCTACAGAATGCACAGGCACATATCGAAATGATGAAACACAGACATAGCTATTTTCTCCTAAAATATTCCTGTCCAAGTCAGAATATTTACGGTTCAAGTGTTCAAAAACATTTCGAAAAATCCGTCGAATTCAGAACTTTCAAAACCTTTCGAAAATATCCGTCGAACCCAGAATTTTCCAAACATTTCGAAAAATCCGTCGAATTCGGAACTTTCAAAACCTTTCGAAAATATCCGTCGAACCCGGAATTTTCCAAACATTTCGAAAAATCCGTCGAATTCGGAACTTTCAAAACCTTTCGAAAATATCCGTCGAACTCGGAATTTTCCAAACATCTCGAAAATTCGTCGAAGTCGGAACTTTCAAACATTTCGAATATTTCCAAAAATAACTCAGTCCCAAATTAAACTTACTTTTATTTCGGAAAACACCCCTAGGCATGGAATTTTGCAACCAAAATTTTTATGTCGTCTACCCATAATGTCAATTGAACTAAGCTCTAGTCAATTTCGACAAAGGCACATTGCAAAGTCAAAAGCCCCAATTCGGGCATCAAGAACCCTAACTCATTTCTAATCAAATTCCTAGAATTCAAAGAATGCACATTTGAATGTGCGCTCGCCCGAAAAAAATAAAAAGGAGTCACCACGCCGTTTTTAAGGAAACATTGAAAACCTTTTGTAGAGAAAATGGGTTCGGGGGTCAAGTTACGTGTTGGGAAGAACCGAGAGTTCACCAAACACACCTCGTCCGTGGACGAGTCTTTCTATGTTCAACATTCAATTCATTCAAAAATGTGTACGAAGTGTGTAACAAAATATGTAAATGAAATGCATGTTAATGCTTTATTTTATTGCTCGACAAAGGGGAATACAACTTGTGAACCATTTATTCTGGGAGGCCACGTCCTAAATACAACAAGGAAGAGCAAAACTTACAACAAAAACTGAACCTACTGCAGGAGGCTCATTGTGTCGCGTGACACAGGACTTGATGGTTCAGTTGTGTCGCGTGACACAATGAAGCCCTCTGCAGAGGTTTAACAAAACTCGAACTACATCAATCACCAAGAGATCAGGCTACCAACAACACCAAATAGCCACAGAATACCAACAACACCAAATTAACAAAGTATCAGCAATATCAAATTATCCAAATGTCATACTACAGCCTGAATATAATCATGGAGATCCACATGAAACACTTCAAATGAGTGTGGATATGAATGATCCACACCCAATTTGAAGTTTAAGCAACAAACATCATACAACAATCAGACACCAGGAAAGTGATTCAACACCAAACACAAACCAACAGGCAGTAAACGAAAATCAACAGATCACAGAAGCTAATACTTAAACAGAGAGATTGCGGTTTAGGATTTGTTACCCTTGTAGTATCCTCAAATTAGATACCACGTTAGGTATCGAATTCTTCAATTCAGCTTCGGAACGGAATGAGCTCAGATCGGCACGGCAATTAAGCTCCAAATGTCTGTGCGTTGAATTAGCGCCGGAACAGGGGAAACGCAATTCGGCCGGTGAGTTGGTTTAACGCTGATAGAGAACGGCAAAGAAATTGGGATTGGAATTAGATCGGCGTCATTGAGATGACGGTGAATGGCTTTGAATCTGAGTTTGAGAGAGAGAGAGAGCGGCGATCGTGGTTCGTTTAAGGCAGAGGTTGGATCGGTGCGATTGGGGAGCTGGGGTCGCCGATTGGTTTGGGTGAGAAGGTCGCCGGTAAGTTGAAAGGAGAAATCAGGGGAAGGTTTGGCCGGAGAAGGTGGTGGGGATTGAGGGATTTGTTGGTGAAGAAGACGATTGAGTTGAAGGGGAGCAAGGTCGAGGGAAGTAGGACGGTGATGGAGATTAGGCTTGGTGTTGAATTTGTTCTGAAGGAGGATGATTGAAGAAGACGATCTATGGGAGAAATGGTGAAATTTCGTTTAGAGAGAGATAGACTACAGTAGAGAGAGAAGGAGAGAGTATCTGTGTGTTTGTGTGTGTTAACTGTGAGAGGCCCCCTTTAACAAATGAATGTAAATTGGTATTTAAACAGATTTGGGAAATGCTTTATTTGGTCGCACGACCTCTCGTGTCCAATTTCCATGGTTCAAGTTGTCGCACGACCAACTACGCCCGTAACCGTTTCTGGCGCCTAAACCTGCTTCTGGAACATTCCGGGTTAATACCCAAAAGGTCCAAAGCAGTTAATTCCTTGTAGGTCCTTTTGTCCGGGAAAAATACTAAAATACACTTCCCTCGCGAGAAACACATAAAATGTTTTCCGGAAGTCTCGGAACGGACCGGGAATTTACCAAAACGCCCCTTAGTGCAATTTTATCATTTAAAATGCACCTAAAAAGGGTTGTGAATTGGATTGGTGTACTCACAGAGCCCCTTGGCTACATCACTTTATGGAAGAAGTGAGGTTGTCGATAAAAGGACCCAATCTCAATGAGCAGCAGGGGGATAAGGCGGAGGGCTAGACGATGATATGGGGAATCGGATAGCTGGACCTTTCTGAGAAAGGATTCCTACGTATCCCTTAAAAAGGGAATCAAGGCAAATCGTAGTTCGGAAAAAATTAATTGAGGGGGGCTGAACATAGGGAAACTATTTGAAGGTCTCTTGACCTAAAAGGGATTATTTGAAGGTCTCTTGACCTAAAAAGGGGTTATTTGAAGGTCTCTTGACCTAAAAGGGATCATTTTAAGGTCTCTTGACCTAAACGAGATCATTTGAAGGCATCTCAACCTGAAAGGGATTATTTGAAGGTCTCTTGACCTAAAAGGGGTTATTTTAAGGTCTCTTGATCTAAACGAGATCATTTGAAGGCATCTCAACCTGAAAGGGATTATTTGAAGGTCTTTTGACCTAAAAGGGATCATTTGAAGGTCTCTTGACCTAGAAGGGGTTATTTTAAGGTCTCTTAACCTAAACGAGATCATTTGAAGGCATCTCAATCTGAAAGGGATTATTTGAAGGTCTCTTGACCTAAAAGGGGTCATTTGAAGGTCTTTTGACCTAAAAGGGGGTTATTTTAAGGTCTCTTGACCTAAACGAGATCATTTGAAGGCATCTCAACCTGAAAGGGATTATTTGAAGGTCTTTTGACCTAAACGAGATTATTTGAAGGCATCACAACCTGACAGGGATTATTTGAAGGTCTCTTGACCTAAACGAGATTATTTGAAGGCATCACAACCTGACAAGGATTATTTGAAGGTCTCTTGACCTAAACGAGATTATTTGAAGGTCTTTTGACCTAAAAGGGACCATTTGAAGGTCTTTTGACCTAAAAGGGGTTATTTTAAGGCCTCTTAACCTAAAAGGGATCATTTGAAGGCATCCAACCTGGAAAGGGATTAATGCTTCTAGCAAAGTAATCGACTGAGATATGTTTTCATACCTGTGCTGTGCTCACCTGTAGTTGCCGGAGGGACTGATGCTATGGTTTATGCTACTGGGGATTGATGTAGCTGCCGGAGGGTCCGATGCTACTAACTGCTGTTGACGGTTGACGGGTGCGGGGCGGTCTTTTGTTGACTGTTGGATTTAAGATTCTGGGACCTTTACTTGTTGTGACGGGAATTTTGCTTGCTGGCAGCGGTTTCTTATTGACAGTGGGGCTATCTTTGTTGACGGTTGACTTTGTGTCCCGAGCTTTGTTTGGTAAGCCGGTGACTTTGCTTGTTGGAGGTCGGGCTCTTACTGATGCTTTGGCAACGAGGCTATCATCTGTTGTGCATTGTTGGGGGGACTCAAATAGACACGGATTCTTTGTCTCGATTGTGCTTTGAGGGGCAATCTTTGAGATTCGGTGTATTCCGTTGATTATTGTACCTGGTAGATGTGGCTGCCGGAGGGTGTTAGGCTATAACTTGTTGTTGACGGTTTCCGGGTGGCCATTCACGGGACGGGTTCTGACTGAAAATCTGCCCCTGGGAACGGGCTCTTGGTGATAATCTGCCCCTGGGAACGGGCTCTGACTGAAAATCTGCCCACGGGCTCTTGGTAATGATAATCTCGCTGTGCGGAACATGCCTTAAAGTCGCTGAGGCTGGTGAGCATCATTGCTTGAATTCTGGGGCAGCTGGGGCTCTTTTTCCTTTTTTTCTTTTTTTTTTCGACAAGCATTACTTAGAGACTGGGTAGCTGAGACTTTTCTTTTTTTTCGACGGTGTTGATGAAGATGGTAAAGGCGGGGTCTGCCACATGCAGGATTTGGAATCCCTGTCCAAGATTGTGATCCGAGGGGCAATCCTCACAATCAAATTACGATCACCTGATTATTGTACCCTGCGGGGAAAAACACAACACTTCTAGGCACTTTACACTTTATTTAACCTTTTGCTTATGCATTATTAATCTTTTGTTGCACAAGTCCATCTCAGCTGGGGAGAATAGGATGGGAAGTGGGGATTTTGCACGGCTTGACAAGCGGATATGTCTGTATCAATTGTTCTAGGAGGGATCATGTATGGGACGAAAAGTGTTTGTAACGGGGTAGACCCTCTCCCGAGGATTTGAAAAGTGTATGAGTGATGGTGTATAGATGGTGCAGCTTAGGCAAGTCGGGGACGCTCTCGGGAGTATAGATTGCAGCAGGTCCATTGCTAGTGAGGACAAAGTATATAGCGCGTCTGAGACAGCAAGCAGCAGAGGGGGGGGGGCAGAGAGCAATCCCGGCTTGGCGAAGCCCCAGTTGACAGTACAAAGCAAACCTGGAGGGAAATCTGGTAAGGAGAGCCGGAGGGATACCTTAACCAAAGCCCGAGCTTGAGGAAATTCCATGCAGCTTCATCGCAGACAGAGTCATCATGTGGCCGAGGAGGCAACCCATCATTTCAAACCGCAGTCAATCAGTCGCTGGACAAGACTCGGGAATATTTTACGTGCAGGGGCATATCTTTCGAGGGTGGGAATGTATCCCGATTTTCTGTATGACACTCTCGCTTTTGGTTTGACTCTCTTGAGAGAGTATAAGCGTTACAAGGTGTGGAAAGTGTATGGAAGCCCCTGCTGACAGAAATACAGTGTTTAGCTCTATATATCCCTAAAAGTTTGTAGAGAGGAAGACTTACCGAGACATTTGAAAACTTGTCTTATTCACGATGAACACAAGGCTGCTTAAAACCATTTAATGATGTTCGGGTTATTCAACCACCAAAGCCGACATGAGCAAATATTCCAATTAATCCTGAGGAGAAAACCCACTGATATCGAGGATCAAATTTAGAAGGATGGAAGGTGTACGGGAATGGTCCTTGAGGAGACCGGATTTTTCTAAGATCTGTTTGTGATTTCGACCGAACCAGTTATGGTTGCCTACGTTCCCCTCCATAGGAGGAGCTCAGGTCGCCGTAGTTCGGGCTTATCCCGAATGAAGAGAATGAACGGTGAAATCGGGGATGTTGAGGACTTTCGAGAATTTTTGAGAATTGAAAGAACGTGTCCTCTTAGAGTGTCAATGGAAGACACGGATGTGAAGTCCCAGTGGGACGTCCATGGCAAGTGTTTGCGAAGGAGAAATGAAATATGCTCACATGCAACGTCGAATGAACGGATAGAATTTGCACAATCTTCGCTTGATGGTTCTTTGAGCCGGGATGGACTTGGCTCCTCTTTAAGAAACAATCTGTTTTATGATCTCGACGATATTGGACTGAAACTGCTATCCGGTAGGAACTGCGACCGGGCTTCGGGATTTCGACCGGTCTTCGGGTAATTTGGAAAATCATGACCTCTTAAAACGAGAGGTCGGCTAGGATTTTTGCTGGCTGTACCTCTGAAGATGAGAGGTTGGTTCTTGGGTATGTGTTTGGGATTTCTAAGGTGAGGGAAATCTGTGGATGCATCTTTGTTGCCTCTAAGAATGAGAGGTCAATCTTGGCTTTGGCTAAAGGCAAAGGTAAGGGTAATGGGGATGTCCTCTAAAATCGAGAGGACGGCTCGGGATCAGATAGAGGTAATGGTGAGGGACATCCGTGCTGTCTCTTTGTTCACTCTGAGACTCCTCTTGAGTAACGACCGGATCCTTTGACTTTTGCTTTTGAGAGGATCGCTGGGGACTAGGCTCTCTTTCTTTTCTTTTTCTTCTTTTTTTTTTATTCCTTTTTTTTATTATTTTTTGTCTCTCTCTTTTTTTTCAATTTTGCCTTTTGAGAGGAGAATTTCAGCTAGTCCCCGGGATGGATCATTGCTTTCCGTCGTTCTTGAGCTTGGAGACGGTCAAAGCTTCTTTTGAATCACCGGAGTTTCAAGGATAGTCCCTTTTCTTCTGGCGATGGCTAAATGGGTTTCAAAACGTGCCGATCTTGAACTGAAGAGGTATTATTTAGTGAGGGTGAGGTAATGGTTTTCCTAAGGGTGAAGGTTTCAACCGCAGTCCCTACCGGATTATCCGAATGAGATCAAGTCTTCACTGCTTGCTTAAGCTTATTTTGAGGAAGATCCATGGAAATTCATCGAACAACGAGATGATGGTGAAGAAGGAAGACATGTGAGCACATGGGACGCGAGATGGGGAGTTGGTAAGCCCCACTTTGAGAAGGATATCAGCCGATTTTCTCACTCCGATCAATTTAAACATTAGCCATTTCAAAGCGTTGGTCGGTGAGCAGCACAAGTGATCATTTGGAATAAGACCATTTCAATCGAGTGTAACGTAGGTGTGCTAGTGATGTCTCGAGTCTAGCAAGAAGAGAAACAAAGATTTTATCACTACAAAGCAAAAACTGGTCCAACTTGGACTCGACAGACTCATGTCCGACAGTGGACATTCTAGAACCTACGAGGACTGATTGACTGCTTCAACGTTGGATGGACGGAAGAGCATTGTTGCCATCGGTGGGATGAGGACCCTTCTCGATCTCTTTGTCATTCGCAAGCCGTCTCTCCTTAGCTTTAACAATTTGAGCAAACAACCGGGCCTCTCGCTTGCGAGGAAGAATATATTCAAGTGTAGCTCACAACTCTTTGATGGACACACCTTTTCCACTCTGTTGCTGACCCAAGGGATATGAATTTCCAAATTGGTGGGCCATAATCTTCTCTGCACCGAGCATTTTGAATTTCGAATCAGATGGACGACCGGTCGGGCACTTGAGCTGCTTTCGCCTCGGGAATATGGACCAATGAGTGCCGGGAACGAGAGCGCACACCCAACTTGCCGAAGCAAAATGGGTATTCCTGAAGAATTTCAAGGAAAAATCCGGCATGACCTCTCGTCGGTGCACGTTGACAAAGCAAAATGATCTCTCGTTAGAACATGCCACGAGAGTGACATGTCCTTTCCATGTTGCGTTGGCAACATGCCCACACGTGCTAGGTTTTGGGGTAGGTACAAAAGTCTATTAAAAATTTTGAAGCAATTCATTTTAGTGTATTTTGAAAATGGCGTGTCAAAACCAACCGTTTTGGGTAAGGTTAAAAGTGTGGTGCCACCTATAATGCGCTAGGGGGATAGGTTTGACATTAGGCGCTCAAACGTAGGCGAATATTATCACCGTCCGCGATGCCGTCAATCGCACCCGAGGGTTCTAGATCTACGTGATGTAGTGTGCGGATGACTATCTTCCTTTATTTGCGAAAATGATTTTTTTTTATATTTTTTTTTTCATTTGAAAAGGGGGAAGAAAAGGGAAACAACTCACACACGCCCTACAGAGATACAATAATCAGGGATTAATAAAATTGATGATCATGGGGATTGCCCACAATCACATCTGTACCAGAGTCCAACACCTGCAAAGTGGCCTCTTATGTCGCGTGACACAGGACAGCCAAGTCATGTTCTGTCGCGTGACACAAGGAGACATTCCCAGAATCTGCACAAAAGGTAGAACCAGCCCCAGCCTCCAAGCAAATGCAATAACTCAGCCCCAAGCCCCAGCACAAATCAAGACAGGAAACAAGAAATGGGGAGGGAATAAAACAAAGCAATAAAATGCATTTTAGGCACATAGAATGTCACACAACCAAGCACACACAAATGAAGGAATTGAACGTTGAACAATAACGAAAGTTTGACCCACTTTTGAAAAACAAGTTTCAAGTCTCCAGCGGAGTCGCCACTGAATATGCGCTCGCCCGAAAAAAATAAAAAGGAGTCGCCACGCCGTTTTTATGGAAACATTGAAAACATTTTGTAGAGAGAAAATGGGTTCGGGGGTCAAGTTACGTGTTGGGAAGAACCGAGAGTTCACCCAACATGCCTCGTCCGTGGACGAGTCTTTCTATGTTCAACATTCAATTCATTCAAAAGTGTGTGCAAAGTGTGTAACAAAATATGTAAATAAAATGCATGTTAATGCTTTATTTTATTGCTCGACAAAGGGGAATACAAATTTTGAACCATTTATTCCGGGAGGCCACGTCCCAAATACAACAAGGAAGAGCAAAACTTACAACAGAAACTGAACCTACTGCAGGAGGCTCATTGTGCGCGTGACACAGGACTTGATGGTTCAGTTGTGTCGCGTGACACAACGAAGCCCTCTGCAGAGGTTTAACAAAACTAGAACTGCAGCAATCACCAAGAGATCAGGCTACCAACAACACCAAATAGCCACAGAATACCAGCAACACCAAATTAACAAAGTATTAGCAATATCAAATTATCCAAATGTCATACTACAACCTGAATATAATCATGGAGATCCACATGAAACACTTCAAATGAGTGTGGATATGAATGATCCACACCCAATTTGAAGTTTAAGCAACAAACATCATACAACAATCAGACACCAGGCAAGTGATTCAACACCAAACACAAACGAACAGGCAGTAAACGAAAATCAACAGATCACAGAAGCTAATACTTAAACAGAGAGATTGCGGTTTAGGATTTGTTACCCTTGTAGTATCCTCAAATTCAATACCATGTTAGGTATCGAATTCTTCAATTCAGCTTCGGAACGGAACGAGCTCAGATCGGCACGGCAATTAAGATCCAAATGTCTGTGCGTTGAATTGGCGCCGGAACAGGGGAAACGCAATTCGGCCGGTGAGTTGGTTTAATGCTGACAGAGAATGGCGAAGAAATTGGGATTGGAATTAGATCGGCATCGTTGAGATGACGGTGAATGGCTTTGAATCTGAGTTTGAGAGAGAGAGAGCGGCGGTCGTGGTTGGTTTAAGGTAGAGGTTGGATCGGTGCGACTGGGGAGCTGGGGTCGCCGATTGGTTTGGGTGAGAAGGTCGCCGGTAAGTTGAAAGGAGAAATCAGGGGAAGGTTTGGCCGGAGAAGGTGGTGGGGATTGAGGGATTTGTTGGTGAAGAAGACAATGGAGTTGAAGGGGTGCAAGGTCGAGGGAAGTAGAACGGTGATGGAGATTAGGCTTGGTGTTGAATTTGTTGAGAAGGAGGATGATTGAAGAAGACGATCTATGGGAGAAATGGTGAAATTGCATTTAGAGAGAGATAGGCTACGGTAGAGAGAGACGGAGAGAGTATCTGTGTGTTTGCGTGTGTTAACTGTGAGAGGCCCCCTTTAACAAATGAATGTAAATTGGTATTTAAACAGATTTGGGAAATGCTTTATTTGGTCGCACGACCTCTCGTGTCCAATTTCCATGGTTCAAGTTGTCGCACGACCAGCTACGCCCGTAACCGTTTCTGGCGCCAAAACCTGGTTCTGGAACATTCCGGGTTAATAACCAAAAGGTCCAAAGCAGTTAATTCCTTGTAGGTCCTTTTGTCCGGGAAAAATACTAAAATACACTTCCCTCGCGAGAAACACATAAAATGTTTTCCGGAAGTCTCGGAAAGGACCGAGAATTTACCAAAATGCCCCTTAGTGCAATTTTATCACTTAAAATGCACCTAAAAAGGGTTGCAAATTGGATTGGCGTACTCACAACATTCTAAAAATTAACGGAATTTAGAGGATGTTTACTAGTCTCGCGATCCCTTCCTTGGATTTGTGAGTGTCCTGAGCCGGATAAAACTCAATGGAATCCATGGGAAGAGCAGTGGTCCGAATGGTCCTCACCAACCTCGCTCTTTCGTTGTCAGTCCTCCTATGACAAGCCCATGGTCCTAAACCGACATCCATGATGATTATCCCGCGAAGATTCGAACAAAACTCACAAAAGGGGGAAGAATTTTCTCTCTTTTCTCTCTTCTCTCTCGCCTGAAAATGGAAGAAATGGGACTGGTTTGCGTCGGCCTGATGCTGATTTGAATCTGATCAAAATGAATCTCAGTCCGACCGGACTCTTTTACGGGCTAAAAGATTCCTTGCCACTTTGTCCCCTCAGCTTCCCACAATTTCAATTTTACCCCTTTTGGCCCCCAAAAGGGTAAAATTTCCCCAGTTAGACCTTTCTAACACCCCCTATCCGAGGTTAAATCCTAGTTAGACGTTTCTAACATTCCGTCTCCAGACGTTAAATTTCCAGTTAGTTCTCACTAACGTTTCGTCTCCAGACGTTAAATCTCAAACCGTCTTCGGACGTTAAATCACAACTCCGTCTCCAGACGTTAAATTTCCAGTTAGTTCTCACTAGCGTTTCCTCTCCAGACGTTAAATCTCAGACCGTCTTCGGACGTTAAATCACAACTCCGTCTCTAGACGTTAAATTTCCAGTTAGTTCTCACTAACGTTTCGTATCCAGACGTTAAATTCCGAATCAAAGTTTGACATTCAAATGCTCATTTCCGTCTCCAAGACGTTAAATCCCTCTTCGACCATCCTAGTAAGCCTGAATATCTTTTCACTCCAGTAAGTGAACATTCAATTCCCCGGCCGCCAGTCGTAAGCCCGACCATCCCATTTCAACGGCCATCAAGATAATCCCACACAAAAATCCCTCTTCGGCCATCCTAGTAAGACCGAACACCCTATCCCCAGCCGATAAAACCTGGCCATCATCATAAGTCCAGCACCCAAGGCACGAACGCCTTACAAAATCAATCTCAAGGCACGAACGCCTTCCTCTCAGGACAAACACGTCCTCGTAATCTCGATCTGAGGCGCCACACGCCCTCGAATGTTTCAGTAATCTTGGTCTGAGGTGCCACATGCCCTCGAATGTTTCAGTAATCTCGGTCTGAGGCGCCACACGCCCTCGAATGTTTCAGTAATCTCGATCTGAGGCGCCACACGCCCTCAAAAGTCTCACTTAGGTTCAGACGCCTCACAATAGTCTCCATTCAGGTTCAAATGCCTCACAATGGTATTCATTCAGGTTCACATGCCTCACAACAGTCTCGCTTAGGTCAAGGTCCCCACGCGCGGCCCTTGCACCTACGAACTACGATCGGCTTGATTCCCACTCGGGATACGTAGGAATCCTTCTGCCAAGGGTCCAGCCAGCTGACCTCTCAGGTCTCTCCAAGAAAGGCATCCCCCAATTTGGATCCTTATCTTTTTTAACGACCCCACTTCCTTCGAAAGTGACGTCGCTGAGGGGCTAACTATAAGTACCCAAATTCGGATCGTCAAAATCCGTTAAAAGTTAACCGGAATCCGTTAACTGGCCCGCTCCAGGTTAACCGGAACCCGTTAAACTCCCCGTTCTCAAGCCAACAAGACGTCCCGGGACTGCCCCATGCATCCCAACGTCAAAGCGTACTCAACACACGTTATCACACGTAAAAGTACAGCTTTTCCTAAAAAATGCACTTTCCGACACTTTTCGGGGGCGTTTCGGACATTTTCCGGTCAGTTATTTAAAAAACGGATAAAACCGGGAATAACGGGATGAAAACCCTAATCTAGGTTAGTCACAAGGGCACGTGGCACGCATGCCACAGCCATCTAGTCAACCTCAATCAGATTTCAGAGTGAAAAGATTAAAATACCCCTGAGATTGAGTCACAGTCCGTCCGAACTGTTTTACAGGCAAAACAGAATTGCCAACAGGTCCTCCCATTTTCCAAAATACCACAAATACCCCCCCCCCCAAATTGAGGATAAGTCCGTCCAGACTATTTTACAAAATTACCCTATAAATACAGAGGGATGTAAAAACATTTGAAGGAAGGAAAAATATTATCCATTTTCACAAAGCCTACGGCATAAGCAATTTCTACCCCTCCCGAGCCCCGTTTTGTCTCGATTTGCGTGAAAACCTCATCTTTCAACCAAACACGAACCAAACAACCTCTAAACACCCTTCCAAACACTAAACCGTATCCCGTATATGCCTCCCAAGCCAAAAGAGTCAACCCCTAGCCATAGGTAACACTCTCTCTCCCAAAACACTCGTTTCGTCTCGGTTTATGCGCCAGTCGCTACAACCGTTTCGGTCGAAAGTCATTGAAATGTAGACATCACCGTCTAACAAAGTTCGATACGTTTTAGTTCAAGATCCTCTTCTCTCCCGTAAGAGAAGTAATCTCGGGTTAAAACGGCGTTTCGGCTATGTTCTTTACTTTTATGTCATTTACGGTTCGGATCGTTTGATCTGTTGATTCGCAATTTCATAGTCCGAACTGTTTGGTTCGTGATAGTCATTTACCAATTCCAGATCGTTTGATCCGTTGATTGTCATTTAAATTACGCAACTTTACAAGTCCGAGCCGTTTGGTTCATTGATCGCACCTTTAAAATCCGGATTGTTTGATTCCGTTGATACCGCATTTTAAATACTATCATTTCCAAAGTCCGAGCAGTTTGGCTTGTGATAGTATTTACTTATCAAAGTCTGAGTCGCAAAACGATTCGTCGATCTCATATCATTTAATGCTTTTTTCCTGTAAAATCGCTAATAATGTAATGCCCGGTTCAAAACCGGAGTTCGTCATTCGAACTCTCTTTCAAAATGCGCAAAGTGACGTTTGGCATCCAAACGATCATCTTTAATTTCAAAGCCCGATGTTTGACATTCAAACGCTTTTTTCTTAAAAGTCAACATTTAACACTTAAGTTAAAGATTCAAACTCGTCATTCGCACCTCTTTTCCTAAGAAACTCCAAAACCGACGTTTGTCATTCAAACGCTCGCTTTTTCCCAAAAATCATAAAATCAACGTTTGACATTCAAACCAAGATTAAGGTTGTCATTCAAGCCCCCATTTTCAAAATGCAAACACACACACACACACACACACACACAATTTCGAGAAAGGTAGAAAGACTCGTCATACGAGGCATTTCGGGTGATTTCAAAATACTCTTCCCGAAACGTAACGTGACCTCCGAACCTAACAATCTCCGGTACTAAAAAAGCCTTTTATAAAGTTTTGGCTACCAATCAAAACGTCCCATTTTCAAGCCTTTTCCAAGTTTTTGCTACCAATAAAAATGACACCCCTTTTTCAAGCCATTTTTCAACGTTTGGGCTCAAAATACAAAACCGCGTGGCGACTCCTCTCCTTCCCGAAAGCGAGGTCCCAAACATCCGCGAAAGACAACTGCATCGCCTTGCGGCCCCGTGCGCGATCCCGGGTAATTTCAATAGTCTTTATCGAAGAACCTACCTACGAAAGACTTCGAGTACTGCTCCTAGATAGGAAGGAGAAGTGTTGGATAGATAACTACATGGATTTCACTGAAAAGAATCAACTCCCAGATGATGAAACACGTGCTAGACTTATCAAGAAGAAGTCAGTAAGGTTCATAGTGATGAACGGAATTCTCTACAGAAATTCATTCACAAAGCCCCTGCTAAGGTGCGTCTATTCTAAGGAAACAGAACACCTCTTGGCAGAAGTCCACGAAGGCATTTGTGGTGGTCTCTCGGGGGCCAGAACCTTAGCTGATAAAATCATCACGCTAGGTTATTACTGGCCAAACCTGAGAAATGACGCACAAGCCTACGTAAGAAAGTGTGACAAATGTCAGAGATACTCTAACATTCCTAGACTTCCAGTAGTAGAGCGGACTCTTATAATATCTACGTGGCCATTTGACATGTGGGGAATCGACAGTATCAGACCCTTCCCCTCGCCCGAGATAATTGCAAGTATGTGATCGTGCTAGTCGACTACTTCTTCAAGTGCATAGACGCAAAGGCCTTAGCCAAAATAACTGAGAAGAATGGAATCAACTTCGTTCAAAACTTCATTTGGTGCCGCTTTGGGGTTCCACACACTATTATCTCAAATCATGGTCTTTAGTTTTCAAAGGCATTTACAGCAGAGCTGAACAGACTTGGAGTCGGACATATCAAGTCATCAGTGAGCAGACCTCAATGCAATGGACAAGCGGAAGCAGCCAACAAGTTGGTGCTCATAGCCCTAACCAAGAACCTTGAGCGAAGTGATAGTAGATAGTTGGATGAACTTCCTCAAGCCTTGTGGGCAGTTCGCACAACCAATTGGGGGCCAATCAGGGAAACCCCATTCGCACTAACCTTCGGTTCTGAGGCCATGGTACCAGCTAAGATGGCTATTCCTAAGAAATTCAACTATGACGAACAAGTCAACAAGGTTAGCAAGCTCCTACACCTAGACCTAATAGATGAAAGAAGACTAGCTGCTCAGTTGAGGATGGTGAACAACAAGTAAAGAACCAAAGCCTATCATGACAAAATGGTCAACAAGATAGTATTCCAAGTCAAAGATTGGGTACTTAGAAAAATTGAAGCTACTGGCAGAAAGGCTGAACAAAACAAGCTTTCCCCAAACTGGGAAGGCCCCTACATCATCACTCAAGTTATCAGATAAGGAACCTACAAAATGAATACTCCAGATGGGAAAGAGCTGAAACATCCGTGGCATTCTGATCATCTATGGAAATATTATCATTAGTTTATAGTCTGTCTTTTATGTAATAGATTAGTGCTTGTTAGTCTCTTTCTTTATTTTCAAGTAAAATAGGATTGTAGTTTGATGTAATTAGTTTCAGTAAATAAAGATTCAGTTTTCATCAAAACAAATGACTAGCAAGACAAATGACGAAGAGCCCCTCCTCGGCATCAAAGGGATAAATTCCCACCAAATTACCTAACACCTATGGCCGAACGACCTTTCCCGACATAGAGAGGTAAATCATCAAAAATTACCTAAAACCTATTATCGAACGACTTTCCTCGGCATAGAGAGGTAAATCATAACTAAGACCTATGGCCGAATGACCTTCCTCGACATAGAGAGGAGAAACATCAAAAACTACCTAAGACTATGACCGAACGATCCTTATTCGGCATAGAGAGGTAAAACATTAAAAACTGTCTAAGACTCATGACCGAACAAACCTCATCGGCATGAAGAGAAAGCCCTAAAAATAATCTAAGTGTTACGCTGAGCACCTTCCTCGACCTAATGAATACACTTGCAAATTGTCCAAGTGTTTAAACCGATTGAACTTCCTCAGTTTAAAACTACTTATGAATGACCAGGAGACCCTCCTCGACTTCCCAAGAAAGTTGGGCAATTAGGCAAAAATGTACAAGAATTGCATCATTCAAAATACATTCAAACTATCAAAATTCAACACAAAGCATTCAAGACAAAAGCAGTTAAAGGAAATACATAAACATAAAGACGATGAAGAATTAAAGAAAGGAATTATATTGATAAAGTTATTGAAATACAGGGGGTCCTTTTACATTGATGAATAACAAAAACAAAACATTCCTAAGCCTGACCACCCGCCCTAAAAAGGTCATCTTGTTCAACATCAGATGGGGGAATGATGACCTGATCAGCCTAGACTTCCTCGGCCTGGGCTCCTTCGGCATGCGCCACCTCGACATCTTCTTCTTCCTCACCTCCAGAGCTCAATCCCTCATCCTCAATCATTTCAATTAGAGAAGGGGACCGGTGAATGCATTGACTGAACAGCCGCGTCATAGGAATGTTGGCATATGAGCTGAGCAAGCACCTCCAGGTCGAGGTTGAGAGACGGATCTACCATGTCCCTTTAGGCCAAGTGCAAGTACCCTTCTGTTCGGTCGAAACCTAACGGTTTATTTTATATCCGCAAGCGCACGGGCTATTGTAATATAGCGGGTGCAAGTACGAGTCGATCCCACAGAGACAGGGTTTACTTTGGTATAATTTTGTCTTTAGAAAAGTATAAAAAGGATTGGGGGGTAGATAAAATTTGTTTTTAGAAAAATAGAGAGCATAGACAGAAAATACTTTAATTGAATTCTTATAAAACGAAGCATTCTCGGGATTGGAAATCATACACATAATCTTATTCATCAAATTGTCATTGTCTTAGAAATAAAAGGTTTTCATAAAAAGCAAGGATGGTATGTTAAGCCTACACTATTTCGGGCTAGGACAATAGCGTTTGTATTCTTCACTAATTATGTTCTAACTGTTTGAGAAATCCGTTTATGTTTGATCCCGCCCTGTCACAAACGGGCATTCCGGCTTATCTCTAGCTGACCATAATTAGTAAGAATCCATTAAGGACGGAAGTTCAACATACTTTCCATTAAAGGAACATCCCTAGGCCATCAACTACTCTCGTGATCAATGAACCTAGTTTCTTTATATTGTTCCGTCAATTGAGATTCTCCGCTAGGTACTTCTCTCAATTGATCGAATCATACAGATTGGATATCGCCAATAAGTAAGGCATTTAGAGAATAATATAAAGAAATTGTTTTAGATGAAGAAAGAAGACAAGACTAATCATTTTTTAGATGATGAATAAGCATGTTTTTGAGTTTCCAACCCCAAGAATATGGGGATTACTCACAAGCCATTTATAAAGTAAAAACAATTAAAATAAGAGATTGAGTAAGAGAGACTTATGATGAACAATTGCTGGAAATAATGCTTCTTTTATTGATCTTCTTCCAAAGTAACTTCAAGAACAAAGTAATGACTTGATCTTCAAATCTTCTTAGAAATTGATATCACAAGTATTTTGTGTTTTCTATCTATCAACTATCGCATTTCTCTCTAATAATTCGTACTTAAGACTGATCTCTAGGGTCCTATTTATAAAAAGGAGGGAACTCTTCAATCGGGTGCAACCAAAAGGTGCCTTTACATCAGCCACGATTTGCACGGCCGTGTCAAGGAAGTTGCACGGCCGTGTGACCCTTGGCGCCGCATTTGAATTCAAGCCTTGACACCTCGCACGGCCGCTCCTACTTTAGCCGCACGGCCGCTCCGCCCGATGACACGGGCGCTCCATTTTCAAGACACGGCCACTCCGTATTTTAGGGCCAAAATTGGCCTGAAAAATGCCAAGTGCACGGCCGCTCCATCTTCGCTGCACGGCCGCTCCGACCGGTTTTCAACTTGGAGTGCTTATTTGCTTGGTGTCCCTTCATCTTTTTGGACCAAAATGTCCATGTATCCTTTGTATATATAAAATGACCCTAAAACCTGTCTAAAAAGGCAAGAAATATACCAAAAGCGTAAAATCTAGAAAATAAGGAAAAGAAACTAAAAAGTATAAGAAATGAAATGAGAAATGATGTTTTATGCTATAAAAAGTATATAAAAATGAGGATAAATGACTATATAATAGTCACTTATCAAACTCCCCCACACTTAAACCTTTGCTTGTCCCCAAGCAAACTTATAATGAAATATGGGGAGGGAGAAAATATGATTTGATCCCTCAGAAATAAAGTAGCAAGCCCTTAAATGCCTTGTAGATAATGCCTTTTATCTATCTATTCATATTTTGAATACCTTTAAAAATTTATTTAGGAAGAAATATTTTAGGGACATTTAAAAGAAATAAGATGCAAGACAATAACCTAGTATAGCATATATAGAATTTTGATCAAGTAAAGCATGCTAGAAGGAAGAATTTTCTTGGTAGAAAAAGCCATCACTTTTTAGAGTGATTTTTTTAGAAAAGATGAATTTTATTTCTTTAAGATGTACAAGAAAAGGTATAGACATTTATTCACAATTTAGAAGTTCCGAAGATTTGCATTACATTCTTGAATCACAAGGGTGAAGAATGGGTGATGGTAGTGGAAAAATCTCGTCAAAGTCAAACAAATTTATCTCATTTTTGTACGTGTTATATTTTTGCAAAAGTCCTAAGTTATTCTTGATCCTTTCAAGTAGGAGACATTGTGGTCGCGAGCCCCATGTTCCTAATACTTAGATCAAGAATACTTTTGGATATTATTTCCGTTTTGGCAAGGAAGCATCGTCGCAGCGAACGCCGTGCCCCGAGTTACTTAGGAGATAATTTCTTTTTGCTTTTGGTGATCATTGTCACTCTTTTTTAATAAGATAGAAGTGTTTTTCTTTGACTTGATTTGAAAATGGAAAGATGGAATTTATGAAAGGGTGTGATTCAAGGGATGCAAACAAAAAGGTGCTTCTAAAAAGGGAATAAAATATCTAATAAAGATAAAAAATGTACAAACTTAAAGGAATATATTCAAAAATTTAAATATATAACCAAGCATAAAAGAATTCCTTTCTAATCAAATGCATTTTTCTTGATGAGATTCTATATTGTGCTATACTAACTTATGAGGCTTTCAATTATTTCCTAAAAAGATCCCTTATACTTTTCCTTTTTATAGATTTCTAAGTGTATAGAAAATATGAGAGGAAAGATAAAGGCATTTATTCTAGGACAATTGGCAAGCATAAGAAATAATGATATGGACCATCATAGGAATTTTTATATATTTTTTATATACTATTATACATGCATAAATGAAAATGCAACTAAGTTAAAAAAGAAAAAAAATTACACTAGAAAGCAAGTAAATTAAAACTAGAAAGCAAATAGATAAATACCCCCCCACACTTGAAGTGAACATTGTCCTCAATGTTTCAAGGACAAAGAGTAAAGAGATAAGCATGTGGTGGTAAACAAAATTATGATAAACAGTAATATAATCCATCGGTTTACTATTCCGATGATGCTTGTTTAAGGTCATAAGCTCGACCCCTTTCTATCAGTGACAATGGACGGTGAGTGGTATTGTAATGGTCTCTTATCCTTAACAACTCGCCATTCCTTGCCCTTTGGCGTGATTGAGCTCTTATGATTGATGCAAACGCGACATCCTGATGTGCCTTTTTTCTTAGGTCCCCTACCCTTTGATTTTTCAATCTTATTATGCCTTTTAGGGTGCACATTTTTTTCACCTCTATGATCTAAGGGTTTTTTAATTATTATTTTTGAGTCCTTGGCTTGCAATTTTTCACCCTTTTTGCTATCATTCTCAGGAGTGTTGATTTCATGGCACGGTTTCTTGAGATTTAAGTCTTTAAATTCGACTTTCTTATTTCCAATGTTTAGAGAAAGAGTGCCATTCCTTACATCTATTACTGCACCAGCGGTGGCAAGAAAAGGTCTTCCTAGAATAATTGGAATTTGGTGATCTTCCTCCATCTCAAGGACTACAAAGTCGACCGGGATGATCAATTTCCCGATTTGGCAAGGGACATCTTCCATAATACCCATCGGGTATTTAATGGAACGGTCAGCAAGTTGGAGAGAAATAGTGGTGGGTTTCATTTCCCCCACACCTAGTTTCTTACCTATCGAAAACGGAATGAGGCTCACACTTGCCCCAAGATCTAACAAAGCATTATCAACATTATATTTACCTATTTTGCAAGGAATAGAGAAAGTGCCGGGATCTTTTAATTTAGGAGGAAGTTCTCTTTGTAAAATGGCACTTACTTCTTCTGTTAAAGCGACGCCTTATGCTCCTCAAGTTTCCTCTTATTTGCAAGAATATCCTTTAAGAACTTAGCATAGGACGGCATTTGTTGAAGGGCATCGGTAAAAGGTATGTTGATGTAAATAGACTTTAAGACTTCTAAAAATTTTGCAAATTGTTTATCAAGTTTGGCTCTTACCAACCTTTGGGGGTATGGTATTGGAGGGTCAAAATTTCTAGAAATCTTAGGGGATTCTGTCCCATTTTCAACATCTTCATTAGTCTCAACCAGCGGTGGGGTTGGACTAATGTTCTCCTTACTCGGTTTGATATTTTTCTTAGGAAGGAGATCTATAATTTCTTTTCCACTCCTAGTTTCTACCGCACTAACATGCTCATCGGGCCTTTGCGATTGACCAGGAAAACTTCCTTGTGGTCTATGCGAGGTGCCGACTTGTTGAGCTTGTTGATTTTCAAGCATTCTATTGTGGGCGGCTAAATTATCAAACCTAGCATTCAACGACTTTATGGATTCCCTTAACTCATTATTGGTCTTTTCTTGCTCATTCTTACTTTCAATCATAAAATCCATAATAAGATCCAATTTAGACTTAGGGGGAGGGAAAGCACTAGAATTGCCATTGAAATTCTTTTGTGTAAATCCCGGTGGTTGTGTAGAAGGTTGTGGGTTTAAAATATTGTTATTCTTATAGGAAAAATTAGGGTGATTTCTCCACTCGGGATTGTATGTGTTTGAATACATACCACCATTTTCCCTATAAGAATTAACAAAGTTTACTTGAACACTAGAAGTAGTGTCAAGCAATTCACAACATTCTGTTCTATGTGAGTTTGACCCACATAGTTCACAAACAACATTAATGTTGGCCACGGGATTTACATTCAAGTTTTCAAACTTTTTAAGAAGCATATCAACTTTAGAAGACAAGGTAGTAATGACATCAATATTGTACTTACCTGGAATCCTGCGGTTGTTCCCTCTCATTGAACCATTGATAGTGATTCAGGGCTATGTTCTCTATTAAGTCGTATGCTTGATCCACCGTCTTATTCATTAGTGCACCTCCTGCGGCGGCATCAATTGTCTCCCTTGTTCTATGTGTGAGACCATTGTAGAAAGTATGCACAATTAACCACTTTTCAAGCCCGTGGTGAGGGCACATCCTTAGGAGCTCTTTGAATCGCTCCCAAGCGTCATACAGTGATTCGCTTCCTGTTTGGCTAAAATTTGTAATCTTCGTCCGAATTTGAGGCAGTCTTGCTCGGAGGAAAGAAACGTCCAAGGAATGCTGCTTCAATTTGGTCCCAAGTTGTAAAAGAGTTGGGTGGGACTGAAATTAACCACTGTTTCGCCTTATCCCTTAGAGAAAAAGGAAAAAGGCGCATCCGAATCGCTTCCGGGGTAACATTTTGAATACGTGTGGTATCACAATATTCAAGGAATGTTTGGATGTGGAGATGAGGATCTTCGAAAGCGGTGCCGCTATATTGGTTATTCATAACCATAAGCAAAAGTCGCGGCTTTATCTCAAAGTGTGCCGCTTCGGCATTCGGCACTACAATAGGGGATCTAGTTCCTGGGGTACTTGGGTTAACAAAGTCCCGTAGGGTCCTAGCAGGTGTTTGCGGTTCTCCGTCCATGTGTTTTCGTAGAGTTTCTCTAAATCTTCTTAATCTTTCGTGAAAGCTTCTTTCGGGTTCCGGATCAAAGTTATCAACAAATGTCCGAGACCGTTTCATAAACTACAAGAAAAACACTTGAAGAAAAATTAAACGTAACAGATTATAGGACAGGAAAGCAAAATAGTAAAAACAAAAACTAAAAATTTGTAGTAAAGACAAAAATAAAAAGTAAACCGTTGTCCCCGGCAACGGCGCCAAAAACTTGTTAGAGTCGAAACCTAACGGTTTATTTTATATCCGCAAGCGCACGGGCTATTGTAATATAGCGGGTGCAAGTACGAGTCGATCCCACAGAGACAGGGTTTACTTTGGTATAATTTTGTCTTTAGAAAAGTATAAAAAGGATTGGGGGGTAGATAAAATTTGTTTTTAGAAAAATAGAGAGCATAGACAGAAAATACTTTAATTGAATTCTTATAAAACGAAGCATTCTCGGGATTGGAAATCATACACATAATCTTATTCATCAAATTGTCATTGTCTTAGAAATAAAAGGTTTTCATAAAAAGCAAGGATGGTATGTTAAGCCTACACTATTTCGGGCTAGGACAATAGCGTTTGTATTCTTCACTAATTATGTTCTAACTGTTTGAGAAATCCGTTTATGTTTGATCCCGCCCTGTCACAAACGGGCATTCCGGCTTATCTCTAGCTGACCATAATTAGTAAGAATCCATTAAGGACGGAAGTTCAACATACTTTCCATTAAAGGAACATCCCTAGGCCATTGAACTACTCTCGTGATCAATGAACCTAGTTTCTTTATATGGTTCCGTCAATTGAGATTCTCCGCTAGGTACTTCTCTCAATTGAATGAATCATACAAATTGGATATCGCCAATAAGTAAGGCATTTAGAGAATAATATAAAGAAATTGTTTTAGATGAAGAAAGAAGACAAGACTAATCATTTTTTAGATGATGAATAAGCATGTTTTTGAGTTTCCAACCCCAAGAATATGGGGGATTACTCACAAGCCATTTATAAAGTAAAAACAATTAAAATAAGAGATTGAGTAAGAGAGACTTATGATGAACAATTGCTGGAAATAATGCTTCTTTTATTGATCTTCTTCCAAAGTAACTTCAAGAACAAAGTAATGACTTGATCTTCAAATCTTCTTAGAAATTGATATCACAAGTATTTTGTGTTTTCTATCTATCAACTATCGTATTTCTCTCTAATAATTCGTACTTAAGACTCGATCTCTAGGGTCCTATTTATAAAAAGGAGGGAACTCTTCAATCGGGTGCAACCAAAAGGTGCCTTTACATCAAGGCCACGATTTGCACGGCCGTGTCAAGGAAGTTGCACGGCCGTGTGACCCTTGGCGCCGCATTTGAATTCAAGCCTTGACACCTCGCACGGCCGCTCCTACTTTAGCCGCACGGCCGCTCCGCCTCGATGACACGGGCGCTCCATTTTCAAGACACGGCCACTCCATATTTTAGGGCCAAAAGTGGCCTCGAAAAATGCCAAGTGCACGGCCGCTCCATCTCTCGCGCACGGCCGCTCCGACCGGTTTTCAACTTGGAGTGCTTATTTGCTTGGTGTCCCTTCATCTTTTTGGACCAAAATGTCCATGTATCCTTTGTATATATAAAATGACCCTAAAACCTGTCTAAAAAGGCAAGAAATATACCAAAAGCGTAAAATCTAGAAAATAAGGAAAAGAAACTAAAAAGTATAAGAAATGAAATGAGAAATGATGTTTTATGCTATAAAAAGTATATAAAAATGAGGATAAATGACTATATAATAGTCACTTATCAAACCCTTCGAAGTACATGGTAGCCATCTTCTCAGCTATAGCTTGTCTAAAGGTTGGGTTGGCCTTATAACGAGCTACCGCTGCGGCCTCCCTAGAAGGAATGCTGGCCTCCAACTCCTTGAAACGAGCCATTTCCTCCTTGGCCACCTTTTGGGCTTCAGCCCTTTGGCTCTCCAGTTCTGCCTCCCTAAGACGGCCAACTTCCTCGACATGGGTTAGTGTCGCTTTGGCAACCCTCTCCTCCTCCTCAACTTAGCATTGGCTGCCTTAAAAGCATGACACCGAGTCATCAAGGATTAACGCTCAATCCATGTTTAATTACTTCTTAACCAACGACAAGTCAAGATCCCATGTGGACTATTATCAGTCAAGGTCATGCCGGCTTTTGTCAGGCACCTTAACTCGATCTTGACCCTCGACGCTGGCTTTGCCGATAATTTACATCGAGTGCGCGTTAAGACTTCATGATCCGCCAGACCTTAGGTTCATTTTCCTTTTCGATCGGTGGGACCCGCTTGCCCTACGGAACCCTTGTTCGAGGTTACAGGTTGAGGGTCCGCAGGCGTAGTGATGGGTCCCACTGATCCAGGACTGAGAATAGCAAAAAAAAAAAAAGAAGAGCAATATTTTCCAACAGCTTAGGTTTTAAGAAAACACGTTTTAAGTAAACTCAAAAAATAAGTGCATGATGCATGAGCCCTGAGCCCAAACACCTACCCCTTTTCCTTCAACTCCCAAAGTCTGAACCTCCCTTATATCTTCCTCCCGCAGCACCTCCCAAAGCTTGGGTACGGACACCGGGCCACCGTCTGGTCAGTTGGGAAAAATCAAGCGCATCGTCAGCCTCACCATTTGCTTCAACTCCGGTTTTCAGAATATCTGCATTAGCTGGTAACAATGGGGACAATACCACTCTGCCTCCCGAGATCCCTCAGACAGACCAGCATTTGATTCATTTGGTCGAACAGATGAGATTGCGATAGGAAGCTCAGATGAACAATCTTCTGAAGGCTATTAAGAGTCATGGTTTGATCGCCAGTCTCAATCCCGACGGGACTTTCACCGTGGAAGAGGAAGAGAAACCTAATCCCACTCTCGATCGCCCCGAATATGTCAGGATGCCACCACCAGCCTCCTATGTGACTATCGCCAGAACCCCTGCTTCTCGGCCTACAGGTCAGCCTGCCCCCAAGAAATAGCTCAAAATGTCGCTGTCACAACTTGATCTAAAGCAGCAGTCAGGGATGGGTCAGTTCGGCTCTTCTCAGCAGCAGTCAAGTGTCCCTCCTCAGAATGGTACCCATCAGGCAAACCCCGGCACTTCCCAAGCTGTCCAAATAGATATTAGCAAAGGAAATGAGACTTTACTTCCAGGAAGCTTACGAACAATGGAGGAAGTATGGTTAGCCGTCAGGGTTCTCGAGGAACGCCAGAACGAGCAGCAGGCCTGGATCGAGGAAGCCACACATCATTTCGTGACCTTGACAATTCCCCAGCTGACTGGAGCTCCCCTAAAGGAAAAATATGTGCCTGCTCCCCCAGTTTCTAATGTCTCTGTTTGGTATGCATATTTTAACCCTCCTATTTTGTATTAGATTTGATTGATACCATAACCTCCTATTTGATTTTAAGGACTTTAGGACCCTATGTAATGAATCTTAGACTTCAATTTTTTAGCTAAGTCCATTTTATAGAATAGGTTAAAATTAGGCTTGAAGACTGGCTCAAGAATCATTGGATCTTAGGATTGCAGTTTCAAGGGTTTCAGAATCGCCCTTTTAGAACCGCTTGGCAGAACCGCCTTTTTGCCTTGTGATTCCCTTCATCTGAAACCGCTTGTACAACAAGTGCAAACCGCACTTGGAAATCCTTCTTCTGGTGGAACCGCTTTCATGTCAAACCGCCTTTCTCCAGGACCGCATCCAATGATTGAAGACTTGAAGAGTGAACCACATTTTACCGTTGGAATCCACATCAGCAATATCAAAAGTTAACTACCATATCTTGTCACGTGATTACTTTTCAGACAAGATCTACAAGGATCTTGAAAAGGTGACAGATGTCCTAACCACCTTGATTGCGGTGAGGTCCGATCGGCTTTACTGCATCAACGGTTCCAAAGGACAAAAGTGGTTCTTTGTGGACCAATGGGATTGCATCAAGTACTGTCCTTACAACAGCTGTATCCAACGGCTAGTTTCTTGATGCTTGGGTATAAATACCCCCAATCTTCTCCATTTGAAGATTGCTTGAATCTTGAGAAATTGTTGTGTTCATGAGAAGTTGAAGCTCTGCCCAGAAACTCATAAGTCCTTTGAATCTTCATCTTCATACTTCAAGAAATATTCCCCAGCCCAGAAATCAAGCCTTAACACATTCAAGAATCATTGAGCTCTACATCTCTCAGATTTAAAGAGCCTTGATCTTGAACACACACACACCTCACTTGTTTAAACATATAGTTTATTCATTTGAGATACACTGGTTATAGTCTAGGATTTGTTCTTCATAGAAAAGATTTTATTGTACTTTGTAATCTCTCAAATACTCAATATAAAATCTCTCTTAGAAATCCAAGACTAACCATCTTGGTAGTGGACGTAGATCGTTTATCGATTGAACCACTCCAAATAGCTTGTTCATATACTTTACTGCATTTATATTTTCTGTGCTTGCTAATTATTTATCTCTGTCTTTGTTTGATCTTTATATAGTTATCCTTATTGTGAAAATTGTGTTTGGAGTTAACATTGTCTAGACTTCACTTTTGCAAAGCGCACTTTGATAAACCTCACTATCAAACCGCTTTGCAAAACCGTCTCTCTCAAAACCGCTTTGTAACTTCATTATTCCGCTGTGCATTTTATAACTCTACTTGCAGTTTCTTACACTACAAGCGGTTTTGTAAGTATAGAGGATTAGTTTTAAATCGAGGGCGAAAAATTTATTACAGCTATTCACCCCCCCTCTAGCTGTATTTTCACCCTTGTTGCCACCTTTGGGACCAACAAGTGGTATCAGAGCTAACACATTTTAAAACCACTGTTTTTCAAGCTTAACAGCTTGTGTGCCGATTCAATATGGCAACCTCAAAGACAATGACAACTGTTAACTATTCACACATTCCAATGTTGGACGAAGACCACTTTGACATCTGGAAGTGCCGAATGCTTATTCATTTGGAAACTATAGATGAAATGCTGGTGGAATGCGTGATCAATGGTCCGTTAGTTCCAATGAAGGCCAACACAGATGCAACCACCAGTGCAACAATTCCAGAGGTCAAAAAACCAAAAGAAGAGTGGTCGGATGAAGAGAAGAGATTAGTTGCCTTGGACAGCAAGGCGAGGTTCATCATTTCTGGAACCCTCCCCGTATCAACTCTACAGAAAGTGATGTACCTCAAAACCGCAGCGAGATGTGGGATGCCATGGAGAGCTACCTCGAAGGTGACGAAGAGTGCAAGGAAAACAAATTATACACTGTTGAAAGATCCTACAACAACTTCAACAGAAAATCCAACGAAACCTTGCGTCAAACCTATGATCGCTATGTTGAGGTAGTTAATGCTTGTAGATCTCTTGGTAAAACTTTAACCGATAAGGAAATCAATATGACTTTCCTATCTGCTTTAGGTTATAGATGGGTAAATAAGGCTACCTCTCTAGAAGACTCCAAAGTATTGGGTACTTGGTCGTTAAGTAACTTGTATGCCAATCTTAGAGTCTATGAACTTAAATTAAATCATATTGAAGAGATAGAAGGGAAAACCAAATCGCTTTCTATGTCTGTAGTGGAACATGAAGAGAAACCATCCACATCCAATCAAACCACTGATCCTTCCATATCAACCTCATCACTCATCGAGATGGATGATGATGATTTTGCCATGTTTGTGAAAAGATTCCAAAAATTTAGAAAATCTTCAAAACCTCTCACAAAATCATTTTCAAAAGGCAAACCTCCTGCAACATTTTCTAGGGCTGCAGATACAAAGAAGAAGAGTGACTTGGTTTGCTACAACTGTAGGAAACCTGGCCACTTTGCATCTGAGTGTCCACAGCCTAAATATGAATACATGAAAAAGAAAACTTTTCCTTCGAAATTTTCTCATCGTAAGGGAATGGTTGCTGAGGAGGAAGAGAATTACAAGGAATTAGCAACTTGGATTGAAACAGATTCTGATGATGGAAGTGATGATGAAACCGAAGAGGTTAATCTCTGCTTAGTTGCAGACGCTTCCGATGAATCAGATTCTGAATCATTTGAGTTGCAAGATATGGAGGAAAAAGAGGTTTTTACAAAACTTCCAAATTATAAATTGGATGATGATATCAAACTTACTCCTAGCGTTAAGATAGGAAATTGCTCGTATTCACGTCCCATTTTCTCATCTAAAAATGCTCCACCTTCAAAAGCAATTCCAAAGAAAATTTTGAAAAAGGTGGTGGAAGAGGTTTCTCCCATGGAACATGAAAGGATGTTCAAGGAAGCTGAAATGGTGATCCATCAATTCTCAAATCTTAAGAAAGCCTTAAGCTTAGCTCATGATGAACTTAATCTATACAAGACGGAGAAAACTGTGATGAGGTCTGAAATTTCAAATCTTAAGGACCAAATCAGAAGTATGACTCCTCTCTTGATCAAAACCGCATCCTTGAAACTAAGGTTGCTGCACTTCAACTCCGGAATGATGACTTGGTAACCCAAATCAACGATCTCCAAAAGATTATTGATTCGTGGCTCAAGTCTCAATCCACCAAGGATAAAATCATGGACTCCCAAGTTCCTCCTGGAATTAAGGAAGGCCTAGGTTTTGGATCTGAGGAAGAGGAGAAGTGTGCATCCTCGAGTGAAAAGGATGAGGAAATTTTGGAACTAACTAAAGAAATTCCCAAGGGGAAGCATGCTAAAGGAAAGGGTAAAGGACGATAAATTAATTTTGTCTATCCTAAAGGTAAGCAATATGGAAGAAATTTTGTGTTGAAACCTAAGGATTACGTAGGCGGTGAAGAGGAAATGGCTTATGGAATTGGTCGCATACACTCCAACCGCTCTGGTGGAAAAGGTGGTGCCGCCAACTCTGTGTCCGACCGCGCATCTTCTTCGACCGCTCCTCTTGCCTTCAAAAGCAGGAATAGCATTCCCAGGAAATACGTGGTCAAACCAAAGCATGTTCCCTTTATCTCAGCCGGAATCTTAGCTGGAACCGCTCCTCCCAAACCGCTTCCTTGTCCCAAACCGCATGCAACTCCTAAGAAGAGTAAGGAGTTAGTAAAACCTCATGATGCATGTAGTTTTTATAAATGTTCTGTGTGTGATGGTTTAGGTCACAAGGCTGCAGAATGCCTTTTGCGGTTCACACCCAATGCCAGGAAGAGTAAACCTCCTTCTGTCAAATAGGTGTGGGTCGTAAAGGGTTGCTAACTTCAGGACCCAAGGAATAAATGGGGACCTCGTTCTTAATGTTTACATTTCAGGTCCTCTGCTTCATGGCTGGTCACTCCAAGGATAATGAATGGTATCTTGACAGTGGCTGCTCAAGACATATGACTGGAGATAGATCATTACTAGAAGATGTCATTGAAGCAAGTGGTCCGTCTGTAACCTTTGGTGACAACAACAAAGGCAAGACCATTGGATATGGTGTAATTAGGAAAGGAAACCTAACCATTGAGAAGGTTTCTCTTGTTGAAGGACTCAAGCACAACCTCCTTTCAATTTCTCAATTCTGCGACAAAAGAATGCTTTGCAACTTCACATCATCAAACTTCTTTATCAAAGATAGAATTTCCGGAGTCACCTTACTCACAGGGATTCGTAAGAGTAATAATTACATTATTGATTTAGATTCTGCATGTAGTATTACCAATCTCTGTTTTGTAGCTAAAAATGTGAGCGAAAATAGTTGGCTATGGCACAAGAGGTTGAGCCACTTGAACTTCAAGTATCTTGCAAAGATTGGTAGGGAAAACCTCGTTCGTGGTTTACCTAAAGTGGATGACCATCATCCTGAGAAATGCAGTGCATGCCAGCTTGGTAAGCAATCCGCGTCGTCTTTCACCAGCAAGACCGCTCTGTCAACTTCAAGATGCTTACAACTGCTTCACATAGATTTGTTTGGACCCGTAACCACTGCCAGCATTGGAGGAAGTAGATATACTTTAGTGGTGGTGGATGATTATTCAAGATATACATGGGTTGAGATGATGATTTCCAAAGATGATTGTTATGAAATTCTCACCGCACTTTTCAGACGGCTCCAAACTCAAAAAGAAGACGACATCGTTAGTGTTCGATCAGATAATGGAACAGAATTTAAGAACAACGGTGTTGCTCAGTATTGTGATGACCATGGGATTGATCACAATTTTTCTACAGCTGGTGTTCCACAACAAAATGGGGTTGTGGAAAGGAAGAATAGGACGTTGATTGAGGCTGGAAAGACAATGATATCTGAAGCCAAGCTACCTCAGTATTTTTGGGCTGAAGCAATCAATACAACATGCTTCACTCAGAACCGCTCCCTCATCAACAAAACCTATAACAAGACTCCCTATGAGCTTTGGCGAGGAAGAACCCCAAACATTGCATTCTTCAAGATCTTAGGCTGCAAATGTTTTGTCCTCTACAACGGAAGAGAAAATAGAGGCAAATTCGGAGCTAAAGCCGATGAAGGTATTTTTGTTGGGTATGCTAAACATTCAAAAGCTTTTCGTGTTTTCAATAAAACTAGTTTAAAAATAGTTGAGTCTGTCCATGTTACTTTTGATGAGCATTCTCATCTTGAGCCACATTTGGCTCCAAATGTTGCTGATGATTTTGTTGAGCATAATGAACCGGGTGAATCATCCCAAACCGCACTTTGATCCTCAACCGCAAAATCCGGCACCCTCAGCGAAATTCCCTCAAACCGCACTTTTGAAACCGCACTGAAGTTCCTACTCCAGATGCAACTCCAAGGGAAGAAGAAGTTGAGAATTCCCTATCCGACTTATAGAACCTCTTCGTCAACTTACATTCCATGACTTATTTGAAGGATCTAACGACGTTCCAATTGAAGATCTTCAGCAAACCTCAGTCCAACCAGACTTACCCCCAGAGGTTCGTGAAGTCAGCAGTCACCCCCTCACAAATGTGATTGGTGATCTGTTTTCCGGTGTTCAAACAAGGAGATCGAACTATGACGAGCATACTTCACTTTTATCTCAAGTTGAACCCAAGAAGATTGATGAAGCACTCCAAGATTCCAGTTGGGTCGTTGCTATGCAAGAAGAACTCAACCAGTTTGAAAGATGCAAGGTCTGGACTTTGGTGCCTAGACCTCAGGATCAAGGAGTGATAGGAACTAAGTGGGTATTTAGGAATAAGATGGACGAGAATGGAAGCATCACTAGGAATAAAGCAAGGTTGGTTGCACAAGGATATAGGCAAGAAGAAGGAATTGATTATGACGAAACCTTCGCTCCAGTTGCAAGATTGGAAGCTATCAGAATTTTCTTAGCCTACGCCTCTTTCAAGCATTTCAAGTTATATCAAATGGACGTAAAGAGTGCATTCCTCAACGGCGAACTGCAAGAGACCGTGTATGTTGCCCAACCGCCTGGATTTGAAGACTCCAAATTTCCCAATCATGTCTACAAACTCCAGAAAGCTTTGTATGGACTTAAGCAAGCTCCGAGGGCATGGTAAGAGACTCTTTCTAAATTTTTACTAGAAAAAGGATTTAAACGCGGTAAAATTGATACAACTCTTTTTATTGCCAAATATAATGAGCATACTTTACTTGTTCAAATTTATGTCGATGATATTATTTTTGGTTCTACTAATGAGTTGCTTTGTAAGCGTTTCGAAAAGCTAATGAAAAGCAAGTTTGAAATGAGCATGATGGGAGAATTAACTTTCTTCCTCGGGCTTCAAATCAAGCAATGTGAAGAAGGTATTTTCCTCAGCCAAGCCAAATACACTAAGGAGTTGATAAAGAAGTTTGGATTAGAAAATGCTAAAGCATATGATACTCCTATAGCCACCGGCAATAATCTAGATAAAGATCTCAAAGGTAAGAAAGTTGATCAGACTTTATATCGAGGTATGATCGGCTCATTACTTTACTTAACTGCTAGTAGGCCAGATATCATGTTTAGTGTCGTGTATGTGCTCGCTATCAGCGAGATCCTAGAGAAGCACATCTTATTGCGGTCAAGCATATAATCCGCTATTTATACGGAACCACTAACCTTGGACTTTGGTATTCCAAAGATTCGAACTTCGATCTTGTAGGTTATTCGGATGCGAGATTATGCGGCTTGTACTATTGACAGGAAAAGCACTAGTGGTACTTGTCATTTCCTCGAGAATAGACTAGTTGCTTGGGCCGGCAAGAAGCAAGCTTCGGTTTCGGTGTCAACCACGGAGTGAGTATATTCTTCTTGGTAGTTGTTCTTTGTCAAATCCTTTGGATGAAGCAGCAGTTGGTAGACTATGGAATCCATGAAGGGAATTGCCCTATCATGTGTGACAACACTTCAACTATTTCAGTCTCCAACAATCATGTCATGCATTCCAAGACCAAGCATATAGATATCAAGTATCATTTCCTCAAAGATCATGTGGAGAAGAGGAATATCCATTTAGAATACGTGGGGACAGACAACCAGATTGCTAATATCCTCACAAAGGCTCTTGACTCCAAGAGATTTTCTTTTCTCAGAGGAGAAATGGGTATGCTTGAACTTAAATAAATTCCATACTTTTTATTGGCTAACTTGTTTGTTGAGTCTAGGTTGAAATTCCTTTGGGAATCAAACCGCTTCTGTTGAACCGCCTGTGTCAAAACCGCAAGATTACCCAACCGCCTGCATGCAAACCGCTCATGCAGTCTGACCGCTTGGATCAAACCGCGTTTCAACTAGAAGTAAACTCTGTCTATTTTTATTGCTTATCTTAATTTAAAAAAAAAAAAAAACTGTTCAAATTCCTTTATTTATTTTTTAGTCCTTATTTTTGACATAAGGGTATTTTTGCAAAATGTTTCCCTCAAAAATTCAAAATTTTAAGAGCATTTAATGCTAAGGGGACATGAGCATTTAAAGCCTTCATGTCAGCCGTCATAGAGAGAGGTGCAGAAGGTGAAAGGGTGCAACAGTTGGGTTAATTTCAATCATTCCTTCTGAACCAACTGCCTGCCCCCCTTCACCCTATATAAACCTATGTTGGTGAAAACAAACCTTTCTTCTGCCAACTCTCTGCACACAGTACTCTCTCTACCAAACTCTCTCTCTCTCTCTAAAACCCTTTACAAAAACCCTCATTTTTCTTACTTAATCATCAATGGCAACAACTTCAAAACCTTCAACTTCAAAAAGGCAAAGAGCATCTACCACTGCTAGGGCAAAGAAACCTATCTTGGAAATGGTAACAAATCTCTAACCCTAACCTTTAATTTCTTCAGAATCTGCCATGGATGAACTCATAAACTGTTCGTATGCCCTGTTTAGATTTTTTGATGATTTTGAACTGATTTCTTGACTATTTTTGCTGATAATTGTTGGGTTTTGCTCGGATTCTTGCATAGACTCTAAATATGTTGCTTATTTCATGATCCATCCAAGTTTAGGACACTGATTTTGATTTATTCAGTTTCGTGTGTTTGAAAACCCATTTTTGTGTTCTTGAAGTTTGTTGATGATTATGGGTAAAGGATGAATTTTTAATTATATATTGTTAATCTCCTTCCCAATGTGATCATTTTGATATGTTATTTGCTTATTTTGGTTAAGTTTCATGAATCTCTGTTCTTGGTGTTCTTGAATGTTCTTGGTGTTCTTCACAAAACCCATGAACTGTTCTTGAAAAATCATATATTTTGGTTGCCTTGATTCTGAGAAAGTGTTTTCCAACACTTAGAATATTTTTCAACTTTTCGAAATTTTGGATTTTATGTTGGTTTGAAACCGCTATTATACAACCGCTTAGGAATTTTTTTGTTTCAAACCGCTCCTCTCCTATTCAACCTAAACCGCATGTTCTAAAACCGCATTTTCAAATCTTTAGAAACCGCATGCTGTTTATTTCCTTTCCAATGTTTTTGAGATTTTACTAAGTATATAGCCGGAAACCAAGAAATTCCTCTCTAATCACCGCTTGCGGTGTGGGATAAGTTTGGATTACAATGCCACGTACTTAAGTAATTTTATTCTCAAGTCCTCATTATTTGTTGAGTATTCATGGTTTCACTTGGGGTTTGAAATTTTCAAACCGCACCATTGCTCAACCGCTCGGTGCTCAAACCGCATGTGAACTATGAATACACAAATGGATCTAACACTTGAAATTTTAAATTTGTAGGATCCAACTACTTTCCTACCTGGGTGGGAAGTTAATGAGGAAGAGCTCAAGCGATGCTCTTGGAAGGGAGTTGCGAGGAAGCTAAGAGTTTCAGGCATCCTACCGCTCTTCACCAAGAAGCAGAATTTTATAGTGCCATCTTTTGTGGATCAATTCTTTGCAACCGCTAAGAAGGATTCCAGAGTTCTTGAGCAAGGCCAAAAAGTCTCCTGCCTGACCGCTATAGTTGAAGGCATGAAGATCTCCATAGATTATATTGACATTAGAAGACTTTTCAGATTTGCTGTTGGTGGAGCTCCCTTAGAGGTTGATCAGGTTATTCAAGACAATGCTGCTTTCCAAACCGCCAAAGTAGATACCTTATCCAAGAAGTACAAGAAGATCCCCAGAAAGAACTTTGGTGAGCTGATGAACTTCATAGGTCATCTTGTGGGGAGATCCATTTGTGGAAAGACTGGGAACCACAACAATTTTACATCCCAACAATGGATGTACAGTGCTGCTATCTTTATGGAAATCAAGCTACACTGGCCAAGGATCCTTTACTTTGAGATCAAGGACAGCATTGAGACCTATCAGTCCAAGGTCAAAGGTGAAGATCAGAGGTGGAGACCATTCTGCAGAATCTTAACCGCTCTGTTGATGGACTATGAGCACTTAGATGAAATGGTCACCAAGAATCCAGATCTTATGGTTGACTGCTCAGATGATTCCCTTGGATTGCTTGCATGCCATACTTTCAGGTATGCCAATGGTGATGCTTTGTACAAGTCGTTGTATGATGCAGATACATATCCCTTGAAGGAACCATATGAGCTCAGAGATCCTTCAACCGCTCCTCAAACCAAAGCAACCAAGCGGTCCAGGAAGCCCCAAGCAAGAGCTGAACCGCCTCAGAAAAAGGCCAAGACCACTCCTGCAACCAAATCGTCTACTGCTGATGATGGAGCTGGGTCTAGCAAAAGAAAGAAATCATCCAAGGAACCTGAACCTGAAACCATGCATTTGGTGGATGAAGATGATGAAGAAGAAGAAGATCCAAGTATTCCCAACTTGGTGGCTAGAGCCAAGAAAGCCAGAGATGAGATGGCTGGTTTGACTGTGGAGGAACAGATGAAGGTTCTCCAAGATAGGATTGCTAGATTGGCAAAGGAGCAGGCTGAAAAATATCAAGCCAAGGGCAAAACTCCTGAAGCTGGAACCGCCTCAACCCATGAACCGCCTCCAGAAACCCAACCGCCCCCAACTCCTCAGACCTCTCCTGTCCAATCTCCAAACCAATCCCCAGTCCAATCCCCTGCCAACTCTCAATCCAGATCCCCTTCCAAAGCCAAATCCATAACCCCTTCCCCCAACAAGACCGCACCACTTCAGGGGGAGAAACCTAAGAGGAAGAAGATGGCTGCCAAAAAGAAACCCTTCAAGAAAACCAAACCTGCTCAACCATCACCTTCCCCCTCACCTCCCAGAAATTCCCCTCCTCAATCACCTCCTCAAAATTCCCCTTCACCTTCCCCCAGAAAATCACTATCACCCCTATCTTCTCAATCCCAATATAACTCACCCCAACATTCCCATTCCTTGAACTCACAACACTCCAACCAAACCCCTACTCATTCTGCCTATCAACAATGGCAGTCCAAGCCCTCTGCTGGACATGCCACATCCAAATCTGTTAGGGATGATCCAACTCCTGTCAATTCCCCTAACAAAAACCGCTCCCCTACCCCTAACCGCTCTAAATCAAACACCCCTTCAAAATCCCCAACCCCTCACAACTCACCCATTAGACAACACTCACCTCCTCCAAACATTCCTCCCAATACCCAAACCGCCCCTCAGACTAACCAACCCCAACCGCCTCCTACCTTCTCAACCGCTTCACCTTCAACCGCTCCTCCCTCAGAGTACTCCCAAATCCTCCAAACCCTTCATCTGATTCAAGGCCAGCTTGTTGTTAACCAAGGCCATGTCATCTCTTTGACCGCCTCCAATGAATCCCTCCTTGCATCCAACCGCGCTTTACAAGCCAAGGTGGATTCTCACTCCCTTGAGTTGGCAACCCTTAAAGCTTCTTTGCTTGATGCCATTAAGGGGGAGAGATCTACAGCAATTCCTTCCTCCTCAACCGCCACTCCTGATCAAACCGCTTCCCTGATTCAAACCGCTTCTGAAGCCTTTCAGAAATCCCTTGAAGCTGGTTTAGTCAAAGCCTCTGAAGACAAGGCATCTGTTGAGCAATTGAAGAAGGAGTTAGATGTTCTTGGAGAAAAGCTCTGCACTTCCCTTGAAAAAGATTTGGGTATCTTAAGCACCAAATTCCTTGACTTTCTTCAATCCAGACCGCAATTATCTCAAGTTGTCCAGACCTCTTTGGACTCTCTGCGTGAAGAAGTCTTGGAACAAATTGATCTATTCAAGGTGGATTCCAAGGTGAATCTGGATACTGTGTCAGATTCAGTGAAGGCCAAGCTGAACGAGATCCAAGATGAATTCAACGACCGCTTGGACAACCTCAGGGAAGGATTCAACTCCAGACTTGGCTCAACAGTCAATGATCTCAAAACCTCCCTGAAGGTATCTGTGGACCTTGAGCCTATGGAACAAGCTATCAAAGCCCAAACCGCTTTAGTTCAAGAGGAACTCCACACAACTTTCAACTCCATTTATTCCTCTGTCAATGCAAAGCTTAACATTATCAAGGAAAACCTTGTGGAAAATACCAAAGCGGTTGGTGCCACAAATTCCACCTCTGCTCATTCTGTCAATGCCTTAAAGAAGCTTGAAGCTACTCTCACCAGAACCGCAGATGAAGTTAGAAGACTAAGGAAAGCGTTTGCACCAGACCAATCAAGAGCTGGGCCAAGTGGAGCTGAGCATGAAGTGAACAAGCCGCCCCAGCAGTAAACCGCTTTTTCCTTGTAATTTTTTTTGGTAAGTTTGGACCGCACTCTCTTTGTATTTTCCTTTGTCCAACTTACTTCATTTTTGTTTTTTTGTAATCTTGTAATTTCCTTTCATTCCTGTACTTGTAATCATCTTAGGAATTAATGGAAATTGCATCATGATTCCAAAACTTTGTTCATATCAAACTGCTTGTTTGTAGAACAATGAAACCGCTTATGGTCTTAAACCTCATTCAAATATTTTTCAACTTAAAAATTCACTATTTTGAATTGATGTTTAAACATTCAGTTTAAACCGCACTTTGAACTTAAACTCATATTTTTAAGTGCACTGAATGCATTTCTATACTTTTCAAATTGTAAGTTTCTCAATCTTTCAAAAGTATAGAAATCTATAGCTTAAGCTAGTGTGTGCATTAACTTGGGACATGACTTACCATGTTTACTCTTATGGACATGTTTTTACCAAGTATAATGTTTGCTTTTGCTGTAGTAGATAATGGCATCAATCAAATAGGGGGAGATTGTTGGGTATGCATATTTTAACCCTCCTATTTTGTATTAGATTTGATTGATACCATAACCTCCTATTTATTTTAAGGACTTTAGGACCCTATGTAATGAAGCTTAGACTTCAATTTTTTAGCTAAGTCCATTTTATAGAATAGGTTAAAATTAGGCTTGAAGACTGGCTCAAAAATCATTGAATCTTAGGATTGCAGTTTCAAGGGTTTCAGAACCGCCCTTTTAGAACCGCTTGGCGTAACCAGCCTTTTGCCTTGTGATTCCCTTCATCTGAAACCGCTTGAACAACAAGTGCAAACCGCACTTGGAAATCCTTCTCTAGTGGAACTGCCTTTCTCCAGAACCGCTCCAATGATTGGTTACTTGAAGTGAACCTCACTTGACCGTTGGAATCCACGTCAGCAATATCAAAAGTCAACTGCCATATCTTGTCACGTGACTACTTTTCAGACAAGATCTGCAAGGATCTTAAAAAGGTGACAGATGTCCTAACCACCTTGATTGCAGCTGAGGTCTGATCAGCTTTACCTGCATCAACAGTTCCAAAGGACAAAAGTGGTTGCTGTGGACCAATGGGATTGCATCAAGGACTGTCCTTACAACAGCTATATCCAACGGCTAGTTTCTTGATGCTTGGGTATAAATACCCCTAATCTTCACCATTTGAAGATTGCTTGAATCTTGAGAAATTGCTGTGTTCATGAGAAGTTGAAGCTCGCGAGAAACTTCATAAGTCCTTTGAATCTTCATCTTCATACTTCAAGAAATATTCCCCCGTAAATCAAGCCTTAACACATTCAAGAATCATTGAGCTCTACATCTCTCAGATTTAAAGAGCCTTGATCTTGAACACACACACACCTCACTTGTTTAAACATATAGTTTATTCATTTGAGATACACTGGTTATAGTCTAGGATTTGTTCTTCATAGAAAAGATTTTATTGTACTTTGTAATCTCTCAAATACTCAATATAAAATCTCTCTTAGAAATCCAAGACTAACCATCTTGGTAGTGGACGTAGATCGTTTATCGATTGAACCACTCCAAATAGCTTGTTCATATACTTTACTGCATTTATATTTTCTGTGCTTGCTAATTATTTATCTCTGTCTTTGTTTGATCTTTATATAGTTATCCTTATTGTGAAATTGTGTTTGGAGTTAACATTGTCTAGACTTCACTTTTACAAACTGCACTTTCAGTAAACCTCACTATCAAACCGCTTTGCAAAACCGCCTCTCTCAAAACCGCTTTGTAACTTCATTATTCCGCTGTGCATTTTATAACTCTACTTGCAGTTTCTTACACTGCAAGCGGTTTTATAAGTATAGAGGATTAGTTTTAAATTGAGGGCGAAAAATTTATTACAGCTATTCACCCCCCCCTCTAGCTGTATTTTCACCCTTGTTGCCACCTTTGGGACCAACAGTTCCCAAATTGCCCCTGGACTTTAGGAAAGTCCGGGGAATTATCGGGAAACTTAACCGGAAGGCATGAGCCAGATTTGGGTACTTACACGCACGACATGGAGTTGGCTGCTATTGTCTTTGCCTTGCATAAGTGGAAGCACTATTTGTATGGAGCAAAATTTGATATATTCACTGATCATAAGAGTCTGAAATACTTGTTTACCCAAAAGGAATTGAACAACAGACAGAGGCATTGGTTGGAACTTCTGAAGGACTATGATTGTGTCATTTCCTATCATCTAGGAAAGGCTAACATGGTGGCTGATGCTATTAGCCGCAAGGCTCATTTATCATCCTCGGTATCTCGGGAATTGAGAGGTGATATGCTATTTGCTAATGTCCGAGCTGTTCCTACACTAAATGGGGATCTTTTCGAAGCTCAGCAGAATGACATTAAATTGAAGAAAATTGTGGAGAAATTACAAGATGGAAAGATCGGGGAGTTTGGGTTGAACAAAGATGGGATCTTAACATTCAAAGGTAGAATCTGCGTACCTTCTTCCCCGGAGATCAAAAGACAAGTGTTAGAGGAAGGCCCCAAATCCCGATTTTCTATTCATCCTGGAAGCACAAAGATGTATCAGGACTTGAAGAGAGGGTATTGGTGGAATGGCATGAAAAAGGAGATTGCAGAATTCGTATCAAAGTGCCTGACTTGCCAACAAATTAAAGCTGAACATCAAAGGCCAGCGGGATTACTTCAACCACTGGATATTCTGGAATGGAAGTGGGAAGGCTTTTCTATGGATTTTGTGACTGGATTGCCCCCTACTTCGAGGAAGATGGATGTTATATGGGTGATTGTGGATAGATTGACCAAATCAGCTAATTTTCTACCAGTTTCAACCAAGTATTCATTGGAGAGATTAGCCCAGTTGCATATTCGTGAGATTGTGAGACTTCATGGAGTGCCTGTCAACATTGTTTTTGATAGGGATCCCTGATTTACCTCGCGGTTTTGGAGGGCTTTGCATGAAGCCTTGGGGTCCAAGTTGAGTTTTAGCACAGCATTTCATCCTCATACCGATGGGCAGACCGAGAGGACCATTCAGATTCTTGAGGACATGCTACGGGCTTGTGTGATGGATTTCCACTCATCTTGGGAAGACCATTTGCCTTTAGTGGAATTTGCCTATAACAATAGCTAGCAGTCCAGTATTGAGATGGCACTATATGAGGCACTGTATGGGAGGAAATGTAGGTCTCCAATGTGTTGGGACGAGGTTGGTGAAGCTAGACTTTGGGGTTTAGACTTGGTAAGAGATTCAACTGAGAAGATTAAAGTGATTCGTGACAGATTGAAGACAGCCCAGAGTCGCCAGAAAAGCTACGTCGACAACAGAAGAAGGGAGTTATCATTTCAGGTTGGTGATCTTGTATTTTTGAAGATTTCACCAAGAACTGGGATTAAAAGGTTTGGAAACAAAGGGAAGTTGGCACCGAGATTCGTTGGTCCATTTGAGGTATCAGAGAAGGTGGGAGAGTTAGCCTATCGCTTGGCTCTACCTCCATCTCTTTCTTCTCTCCATGATGTGTTTCATGTCTCTATGTTGAGAAAGTACTGTTATGATTCCTCTCATGTACTGAGTTCTCCTCTCGAGGATGTCTAGGCGGATATGTCTTACGTGGAGGAACCATTGCGGATTCTGGACTGGCAGGTCCGGAAATTGCGTACCAAGAGTATTCCCGTGGTGAAAGTTTTATGGAAAAATCACACCATTGAGGAAGCTACTTGGGAATTGGAATCTGAAATGAGAGAGAAATATCCTGGTTTATTTGAGCATTCAGGTAAGTGAAGTTCAAATTCGGAACGAATTTTATTTAAGGGGGAGTGAGTGTCACGACCCTAAACCTAGGCACCATTTTGGTCACACGTGGAGCACGTGGGGATGGGGTGCATTGCATCTCATATTAGGCATTATATGCTAATTGAAGTGATTACATGTTTATTTGGCTAAATTGATAATTTGCGTGATTTTAGATGTTAATAAAGTAATTTCAATTATATAATGTATAAATGGAATAAGTAGGAATTTGTGTATTAAAGTGATAATATTGAAATTTAAAATAAAAGGTTATAGAAAATATTGAGGAGCTTTAGTGTAAATATAAGTATAAGGTGGTTGTTGGTAAGATTTTAAACTTGGAGGAGCTTAGTTGGAAATTGGTTTATATAAATCTTTCAAGGCTTCTCCCAGAATCTATTTATCTCTTCCTCAGTTCTCTCTCAGTACTACGTACTTTCAACCTAGGGTTACCATTCGAAATTCCCTAAAATTCAACCGTCAATCCGTTCTTAGTTCTGACTTCATATAATCGTTCAAGGAGTCGAGTAGAACAAATATAGCCGATCAAAGCTTCTTTTTATTTCGACATATTTTGGTAAGTTATTATGATTTCTTTCAATGATTGTTCATTTCATGTTTAATGTTGATATTATTAACATGTAAATGATTTTTGATAATTTTGGATAAATGATTTGGCTTGTGGAATGAATGAGAAGTTAGTTTGGATGAAGGGTATGGTGTTCTTGGCATGAGAGGTTTGAGGGGGAAATGGTAGAGTGATTATGTGATGTTATATGGCCTTGTGGTAACATGTACAGGTAACTTAGAGTGAATATATTGAGATTGAACTAGCTGGGAATGAGTTAAATGGTCATTTCTTGCTTAGTCTGATTAAGTTCAGCCCTGTACAGAATTTCTGGGCAAGGGCACGAGTCGGGCCCTGAGGCATGAGTCGTGCCTCCCAGTCGTGCCTAGTCGTGCCATATGGGGGACGACTGAATCTGAGTGGGGTTTAAGGGGGCACGAGTCCTGCCCTGCCCTGCAGCCTCTGAACCATTTTCCAAGCTTTGAAACCCTAGTTTACCTCATATATTTTCCAATCCTCTTTGACTATAATTCTAGTATAACATTAGTACTTCACGATGGAATCTTAAATGGTCCAAAATGATATAGGGAAGGGCTTTAAATATTATCCTGAAAATGGTTGAAAGGCATTGTAGATATTTAACCAAAGTTAGTAAAAACTTGGTAAATGAATATGGAACCTTTATAGAAAGTGTTCAATATTACGTCATGAATATGTGGGCTTATTTGATATATGTTGTGCCCCTATTTGAGTACATATTCATGGTTATTGGGTTATTTAGTGCGTGAAATATATGTTGCACTACTTTATTGGTTTGAACAGGAGTATTAATACCCTGTTGATGGATTGTTGTTATTCAATAGTGTTTAAATATATGTTGCACTATTGTGATGATTTGACATGAGTAATAGTACCATGTTATGTATTGATATCTCAAGGTGTGGATTTAATTTCAAGTATCTATTATGTGCTTGAATGTGTTTATATTAGCTGATTACCGGGAGTATAATGGAATATGATCACTTATGAGAAATTGTTCCATAAGGTGCTCAAATTATATTATACTTGTGACTGCTCCCCCACTGTTGCCAGAGACTAGGGAAAACTTCTATATCGTGCCACAAGCCTTACAGATAGCTGTGAGTCTTATATGGTTCTCTGAAACATGGGTCTTATAAGACGTGAATATGCCTAAGCAGTTCACAAATAAGTGGAGTTTCTACTCCCGACATTGTACGACTTATTGGTCAGACGGAAAAGATAAAATAAGGTAACTTAATGTATTTACCGCTTTACCAATGTGATTACGTGCAGCCTGTTTATGTGTTGCATATTATTTGGCATATTGTTGCATCCATAATAGTTTGCTGAGATTTATTCTCACCCCTTCTCCCTTTATTGTTTTAAATCCCGCTGAGACAGGAGGACCGGACCGGTGAGGCCGGAAAGGAGTTTGGACATCTTTTGGGTTATTAGGGTATGTGTTTGATTTGGGGAGTTGGGAATAAGTCGTGGTTGATGTTATTCTTTTGGGGAAAGTTGTATATAAACTTTTATCAAACATTTTCAGTATGGTTGTGTTGTAATTAATCATGGGATTGGTTTTGTTTCAAAGTTGGCTTGTGTAAGCCTTTACATTTGTACTGTTTATATTTAAACAGGTTATAACTTGTTAAAGCAGGTTTATATATCACCTCCAAGTAGAGAGGTTATTTTGATGTTGTTTTGAAAAAGGGTTATTATACTTTTCAAGTTAATCTAAAGAATTTTTTTTTTATGGAGGTAGTTTGGGACCCTCCAGCTTGGGACACGAGTCTATAGGTCCCAGAGTTGGGGAGGCCCCACACACACACACACACAAAAAGTTTCAAGTGAGGAAGACTGGTCATACAAGGCATTCCGGGTGAACGCCAAACATTTTTTCCCGGAGTGTAACGTGACCTCCGAACTCATTTTCTCTAATTTTTGGGCATTTTTCAAAGTTTTGGCCCCTTAAACTAAAAACGGTGTGGCGACTCCGTTGATTTTTCAAAGTCCGATAAAGATTTTTCAAACTGTCCAAAAAAAAGTGTTTTGTCGGGCTTAGGCGCAAAAAATCGGGTACATCACAACTACTGAAGCCGGTCAACATGGACAAGCTCAAGAAGTACTTCGCTTGACTTGGCCTTTAAAAATAAAAATCGCTCGCTAGGTTGAAAATTCCAGAAAGGGGCGGCCTAGGCAAAAATCAGAGCTTGCACAAGAAAAGAAGTCCACTAGGTTGAAAACATGAAGAGGCAGTATAGGAAAAGCCAGGGTGTGCATTAAAAAAAAAAGAGGTCTTGTCTCGCGCGAGACTATCCTTCGGTCTGAAATTGAGTTTTTGTCTTTTTCTCTAAAAAATGAACTACGTTAGACCTGAGCCTCTTATTTAATTGTTGTAAAAGAGGAACGTAGGCAGCCTTCGGGTTCGGTCAAATCAAATAAATAAATCAAATCTTGTCCTTTTATTAATAACAAAAGGGAAATCCTAACGACAACGACTAATTAGCTAAGCTGACAATCTTGAAAAAAATATACTAATAAATAAAACTAAGGATCTATCAAAGGCAATCTCTTAGTACTCTCTAGCATCTAGCATTTCATTGACTTGGTAGGCCGACGGACATGATCGCTCCTGTCATCTCGATCTCTCTTGCAATTACATCCCTCAAGGCGAGTGAAAACAGATTCTGAAAGCCTCTTGAAGACATGGGGCCTATCCAAAGCTTGCATCTTTTCGGGAAGACCCTTACCTCGTCTCTCATACCAATCCCCATCAAGAAAATCATGGGTTGGATCAGTCTGTACATTAGCAGGATCAGATTGAGCCTCGCTCCTTCTCAAAATACTGCTCGCCGTGAAGGAATCTCCTAGCAGTGAAAGCCGCAGATCAACAGTCTTCTCCTCACTTGGGTGACCACTATGGAGAAACCAATCCAAGTATTTGTTAGATAAGAAGATGCTTGCATCATAAGTCCAAAGCTTTGACCAATGATCTCGACTAGTTCCTTCACCCCATGCTTGAGCTAGCACCTTCGCAAACTCCAAACCAATATAGGACACTTAATGAGAGGCTCCTTCGAAAAGATAAGTATCCTGCTGTTGGCCAAACTAACGAAGCACCCGTTTGGGAAAGTAAAAAGAGGAATCTCGCAGACCTGGAAGCACAACCCTGTCAAAACCCTTGGTATTGGCAACATACTTGTTCAACCTCCAATAAGGTGGACACCAAATAATATCTGCAGTGGTGGCCTTTGCAATCAACTTAGCCCGCTCATCTACCGAAAGATCCTTGATCAGCAACTTCCTCATATGATACATAAAGGGAGAATACTCCAACGGAGGAGCTACAAACTAGAGATGTTCCCTGAGCCAAATAGTCAACAAAAGAGGACTCCCTTGAGTCATGGCACCGGTCTTATGCAGCTCATCAAGACCATGATGGGTCTCACCCAAGATTAGCGGAATGATGTTCCTAGAACGTTTCCTAGTCTGCACAACAATTTCTACCAATTGGGAGTCAACCAAGCCACCCCTGCATGTAAACAAAACATCTCCAAAAAGAGAAAGAACCAAGAAATATCGTTTGAAAACATGGAAGGTCTCATCATCTGAATCCCCACCGAAGCGTTAAAAAAAGAAAAGATGTTTGGGCCAACCTGGCTAATATTTATAAAGTTTTAAAATAAATGGGGGAGAAAGGGGGATCATGCCATCAAATTCCCTAAGCTGCCAGCACCTCCTTCATCACCGCCGTCGGGGCTACTGTCCCTCCTTGACCGCTTGGCTCCGCAAGTGGGGGTCACAGTAGAGGCTATCGTCGATGCCGCCGAAGCTGCCTTTTGAAACAGCCTCTTGGACAGATCCGATACCATGGCCATCAAGCCGTCCATCCTGCTCGCACTACGGTCATAATCCTCCACGGACATGATGACCTGGTGACAAAAAGGGAGAATAGGCTCAGAAGAAATCGGACATATACACATATATGGACGACACAAGAAAAAGTATAAACAGAAATGTACCGAAGATACATGGGGAGGGCGACGATAACCCTCAGGAATCTGGTCCGGGATCACAATATAACCCACCATCTGCCTACCTCCCATCATGTACGTGAAGCTCGGAGGACCATAATCCGGTACAAGCGGCACGGGACCCGCATACTGTGACAAAGAGCTTAGGGCTGATGAGCCTGAGGGTAAGGCAGAAGTAGAAGTTCGAGCACGTGACCGCCTGCCACCCACCACAAGGGGACCCATCAAGCGAGGCAAGAACTCCTCATATGAAGCACCTGGAATAACGCAATCTGTCGCCGCGTAGCCATTCACAAAATGGGCATAATCCCCGTCAGGGATGAAATGGGTAGGGTACATCGCCCTAGGCGGATCCTCCGACACTCTCTGTGGAGGTGAACCCCGGCCATGCTGAGGGAAGACTCTCTCACCTAAATACATGGTATCCCCCTCCAGCGATACCAAGATCCTCTGCACATCGGTGATGTCCAATGCACGATGAACCTCACGCTCCAATAAGGTCCACGGGTACAGGCCCAGCCGCCTAAAATCGAAACTATCTAGTAAGGCCCATGCCTCCTCAACTTTCAGGGTCCAGTCCTCCCCTGCCTCCTCGTCCACGGTCCGGTTGGAGTGGCTCCACCTCCTGATATCCGAAAACTTGGGATTGCGATCATCTAGCTAAAACTTGTGAAACAAAAAGATTGCATACCCCCATATCTGTACAAGAAAATAGAGCAGATTAAGTACAAAGCGCACGCAAAATGTACAGATAAAATGTTATAAAATGTACCTCCCAAGCATAAGAATACCCTGATATGGTATCCTTGGTGTGCCTACATGCCTCGTCCATGGCATGATAGCTGAAAGCCAGTCCAGCTGAGCCCCAATCATAGGTCCTCAACAGGTCCAAATCCTCCAGTCAGCCCCAAGAGAGCAAGGCGATCCATGGAGGAATGGTTAGCAATGATGGTCTCTGATAAGATATACCAGAGAGCACCCCTTACCAACCGATCTGTCTCAGCATTAGGCTTGTTAGTATAAGCCTCGAGCTGATCACGAAGAGGCGACAGCTCCACAGAAAATCCCTTGATCTTGCTAGGGACAAAACCTATCAACTGTCGCCACTCAGCTGGATTCGTAGGTTTGAAGCCCTCAGTCTTTGGAAGAGCAATGCCGGTGAACTCTAACCCAAAAATAGCCATAAAATCGGTAGGGGTCATCGTAGCTTCCCCGAAGCGAAGGTGGACCATGTGGGTAGTGTCCCACCACCTCTCCCTATAGCTTGGAGAACATGAGGAGTCCGCCTCATCCCCCGGATGTTATCAACAAAATTATAGAGCCCCGTCTATGCCACACGAGCTCGGACCCCGTTTAGATCCTTGACTTTGTCCCACAAAGTCTTGGCAAACTTGGTACTTCTACGACAGTTTTTGGTCGCCCGATATGGCTGCAAAATAGAGAAAAGAAAAGGGAGCAATGTTAGAAAAACATTCAAATCAAAACTTCAAGGAAAATAAAAGAAAATTTGCATTGAGACATTTCATCAAATACTTGGCGTGCGCACTAAAAGTCATGTTCAAAGATGCATTTTGGCTACCAAAATCGATCCCTCCTACAATCCAAGATGTGTAGGGAGCTCATACACGTCAACATCCAACAAAATCAACACAAATCGAATCATGCAATAATAGAACCAAGTTCTAGAAAAATGACCAAATGGATGAATTTGGGGATTTCAAGCACTGGTTTCAATGCAATGCAAAGCATGAAACATGATTGAGAAAGAGATTCTTACCAAACCCTCGCGGATTGCATGGGAAATGTGCGTAGGCCGATCGAGCGTGAGGTCATCCCGGGGAAAATCCTTCCCAAGAAAATGACTACTAAAAGTTGGGTTTTTCCTCTCTTGAGCCATGGAAAATGGAAGTAAGGGAGAATGAAAGGTGGATTGAGAAAGAAATCAACAAAATAACACAAAAGAAATATTAAAAAAAATGCCTTGGCTTGGACTTGCAGAGAGAGTTTGAAATGAGGTATTTTGAAATAAACAGGCTGCTGCTGTTATATGGCCTCATCAGTTCTTGTCCCGCGCGATACAGGCTGTCCCGTGCGAGACATGCTCCCTAGAAAAGTACAAAATTGTCCTCGACAATAAGCGTCTGCGTAACGTCAAAATTCAAAATTTTGACACATTTACCCTTGAAAGTGATACCCTAGCAAGGAAACATGAAAAAATCGGTATCGCAAGTCACGGAACGAGACGAACGTGGCATTCGTATAATCGCCCGATACGGCATCCAGTAACCTGAAATGATTGATCCATAGATCAAGTCATCCAGCATAATTCGGAACCCAGATAGGCAAATTATCCCTTGGTTGGTCAAAAATAGTAAACCACTCCATCAAAAAGCCCGATTCAGAGCCCAGACAGGTGAATTGTCAAATCAAAAGCCTGATTCAGAGCCCCAACAGGTGAATCGTCAACAAAAAGCCCAATTCAGAGCCCCGACAGGTGAATCGTTATCCCCAGCAAAAGCCCGATTCGGAGCCCAAACAGGCAAATCGTCACAAAACCAGCAAGATACAAAGGACCAGCCATGTAAGCCTTTGTTATCTAACATCTTTCCCCACAGGTTCGGAGCCCAGACAGGTGAATCTTCAGGCTGACAGGTATATTCATAATTGAGTCTTGATTTGATTCCTCAGTTGAATTTGCCTTTTCAAAAATAAAATCTCCTCGATTTTCAAAATGATTTTTCAAAATACCTAAAGCAGCCTTTTCGTGTTTTGGAGTTGAACTACGTTATGGTCTGATTCTCCTATAGAGATACGTAGGAAGTCGTGCGGCTCGACCATCCCGATGTCCAGAAATGTGTCTTTTCTATCGACGACATGACTTCTTCCATAAGACTTGTTGCCAATGGGCTTTGTAGACACCCCATTCTGAACCCATCGAAGCAGAGTAATACCACTATAAGTCTCGCCTTGAGTCAAGAGTAGAAATCCAACATTTCATCATGTTTCGTTATGTGACAACCCTAAACCTAGGCACTAATTTGATCCCAATTTGAGCACGTGATTGTGGCGTGCGTTGCATCTCATTTTATACTTTGCATTTTATTTGTGATTATTTTGTGATAGTTCATTTGTTGATAACTTAATTGGCATTTTAAGTATGTTAATAAATTTACTTTAATTATTTAATGACTAATTAGAACATATAGGAGTTGTGTAGTTGATATTTTAATTGTTGTAATTTAAGTAAAACTATATAACTTATATTGAGGTGCTTAAGTGTCAAAGTTAAATCTTAAGGTAGTTAGTTGTAGCAATCAAAGTGGAGGAGCTTAAGGGTAAATAGGTTAATGTATATCTCCTAAGTGGTAAGATTCTTGTTCATTTTGCCCAGCAACATTTCTTTCTCATTTCCTTCTTCCTTCAAAATCTTTCAACCTAGGGTTCCATTCAACAATTCACCTTAAATCCGTTTCTTGTCCATTTTGCCATCCGTCTGCGTCTAAATGTTGAGGAAGTCGAGGGGATCATTTCTATCCGAATAAATTTTTCTCACTTTCGTATTATTTGAGGTAAGTTATTATACCCTTTCTTCAATCCTTGCTCATTTAGTGTTTAAAGTTGATATGGTTGTTGGATAATTGTTGCATGGCATTTTGGAGCATTTTGCTTGAGTTTTGGAAGGGTTGGAAATGGTCTTGTGAGTGTAAAAGGAAGTTTGGTTGGAGTAGTGCTAGTTGAGATGAAAGGGTATGAACAAAATGATGTTTTTTTCCAAGCCTTGCAGATGTTGTTAAACTCAGTGCTGATTTATGCTGAAGGGCACGACTTATGACCTATGTCACAAGTCGTCCCCTTCTTTGCAAGTCGGGGTAACGAGTCGTGTAAAGGTTTACACTCGTGCTGAATTGAGTGGCACGACTCGTGTGTTTGGTCATGAGTCGTGCCCTGTCTAAACCCTCGTGGAACTAGTCGTGACCAATTTTGTACTCGTGTTGGATTGGGGCATGAGTCGTGCTGTAGGGCACGAGTCGTGCCGTGCCCTGTTTTTGAGGTTTAGTTTCAAAGCAAATAAATCCTAACTACCTAGTACATCCTTTAACCATTTGAAAACCCTAGTCAAAGTACAACATGTGAACTATCAAACGATGTCTTAACTTGTCAAAAAGGGTATTAGAAAGATGATTAAATCTTGTCTTAAAAATGGTTGGAAAGCAATGTGGAACTTAACCAAAGTTGAAAAAAACTTGATAAAATAACTTTATACCTTTTTTTGAAGTTAAGAAATGATGTGTGTGAATATGTAAGGCTTGATTGTGATATATTGTGCCAATGTTTGGTTACATATTCATGGTGTGTTTGTTCAATAGTGTATTAAAGCATAAGTTGCACTAATGTGTTGGGTTGAACATGAGTAAAACAACCATGTTGATTGATTGATATCCCTATGGTTGATTTGTTTTCAAGTATCTGTTTATGTGCTTGAATGTGTTTATCAGCTGATGTTTAGGGGTATAATGGAATTCAATCAATTATGGAAATTGTTCTATGAGTTGATAGAATTACATTATACTTGTGACTGTCCCCTTCTGTGGCCACAGTTGGGGTGGTAGCTTCTGTACTTAGCCAAAAGCATTTACAAATAGCGAGTAATCTTATATGGTTCTCTGAAAATTAAGTCTTATAAGATGGTGGATATGTATAAACAGTTCACCAAAGAGAGGAGTTATAACTCCCACGTTGTACGACATGTTGTTCAGACGGAAAAGGTAAACTGAGGTAATGTAATGTGTTTATCGCTTTAAACAATGTGTTATGTGTAACTATGTTATTTGTTGCATCTTATATGGCATCTTGTTGCATCATAATAGCTTACTGAAATTTATTCTCACCCCTTCTGTCACGACCCTAACCTAGGTTCTATTTTGAATCATGCTTGAGCTAGTAATTGGTGTGCATTTCATATTATCATATGTTTTGCATTTGATTGATAGCAATTATGTGTTAGTTAACAATTTTTATCACTTATATGATTTATTAAAAATATTAATAAATTAAATATAATTATTTAATGTCATAAATGAAAATATTAGGAGTGTGTAGTGAAATAATAGTTTTTGACAATTTAATTAAATATCTTATAAAATGTTGAGGTGCTTAGGTGTCAAGGTTGGAAGTTAAGATGGTTAGTTGTATTGTCTAAGGAAATGGAGGAGGTTAAGTGTAAATGTGTTATTATTTATCCTTAGAATTAGGAAAGAAGCTTCATTTTTGGTCCACCGGCTCAAAATTCCTTCCTCCTTGTTCCATGAAAAGAGCCAACCTAGGTTAACCTTCATAAATTCATATTAAATTCATTTCCTTTCCGTTCGCGTATTATTATTCGTGAAGCCAAGGGGATCACATCTATCCGGAGAAAGTTTTTCTTATTTCTGAATTAATTTGGTAAGTTATTATATTTTTCTTGAATTGTATGCTCATTTAGTGGTTAAGGATGTTGTTGTTGTTAAAAAATGGTTGCATGTGATTTTGATAGATTTGCTTGAGTTGGGAAATGGTAAAAATGGTTTTTGTTAACTTGGAAATGGTTTTGGTGTGTGTTAAAATGGTAAAGAATGACTTTGGTTAACTTGGGAATAGTTTTGGTGTGTGTTGAAATGGTAAAAAATGACTTTGGTTAACTTGGAAATAGTTTTGGTGTGTGTTGAAATGGTAAATTTGGTTTTTGGCTAAGTTGAGAATGGTTGAGGTCATTTTGGGTTGCATGGAACTGAAGTTGTATTTTGGAAATATTGTTTGAGCTAAAAATATTGGACTGGAAATGGTTCAAGTGAAGTTGCTGAAGTTTCAGCTGATGTACTGAATTTTGTTCAGGGCACGAGTCGTGCCCTATGGCACGAGTCATGCCAAGCGCCGTGCCGTCAGCCGTGCCTTGGTTGGACGGACTGGTCGCAGCTTGGTATAAAAGGGTCGTGTGCCACCTGGGCACCATCGTGCCCCGCGGCCCTCTGAGTTATTTTCAAAGCCATGTAGGTCCAAATTTATAACATAGATTTTAACCAATTGAACACTAAGATCAAAGTACAACATATGAACAACAAAAGGAAGTCTTTACATACCAATTATGATAAATTGGAAGAGGTTTAAATGTTTGGTTAAAGTAGGTTGGAACCATTGATTTCCATTGAACCTAACTTGTTTAATATCATGATATGATTGTTGATACATCCTTGAATGGTTATTATAAGTGTGTAGACCTTATGTGTTACAACTTTTACAATTATTTGACATCTTTATGATGTGCTTGATTAGGGTTCCCTACTTTGGAATCCTAAGTTTAATTGAATTGGTTCCAGGATGGTTTAGCCTTAGTGCTACTTGTGATTGATACTTGTTATCATTTTGCTATCATTGTGATATGCTATATTGGTTTGGTTCCCTACTTTGGGATCATCCATTGGTTGTTTAAGCAAGTAGTAATTACTGTGCTTATATTTGAAAGTCCAGCTGGTACTTGATTGTTCGGGGAGTGGTATGGGATTATAATGGCACTTGAGCCAAGTCCATTATGATCCATGCGCTGGGTTCCCATTGTTTCCCCCTTCTATTGGCCATGGTTTTGGTAGTTGATAAGTGACTATTATATAGTCATTTATCCTATATTTTCATTAACATTTTCTTAGTTTAGTTATCATTTAGATTGCATATTAGCCTATTTTTAGCTTCTTTTATATATACCTTCGATTTTACGCTTTTGGTATATATTATGCATTTTAGACAGGTTTTAGAGTCTATTTTATGATCAATGGATGCTTGGGACATCTTAGTGCAAGAACATGGAAGAACAACAAGCAAATCAAGCACACAAGCCAAATTCCTGCCAGAGCGGCCGTTGTGAATGGGGTGCCCAAGATTGCGGCGTTTTTGTTGAACCACTTTCTCGTGTAAGTGGGTCACCGCCTCACATCGGTTTGAAGACATCCGGTTTAATTTGAAAAACGGAGTCGCCACGGCATTTTGATTTCCAAAAAAAAACTTTGAAAAAAAGGATTAGGGTCCGGAGGTTAAGTTACCCCTTGGGTAGAACGTTTTGCGTTCACCCAAGGAGCCTTGCCGAAGCAAGTCTTCCAAGATCCAACTTTCGTGCTTGCTTTTGTGCTTTCGTGTGTGTGTGTGATTTGAAAAGGAGGGAATGTGCCAAGTTGTCTTCCGGACGTATAAACCATGAATTGGTTATCGCTCGGGATTCCTTGGATTTTGATATGTTCGGGACTTTGATCCCGTGCTCATCTTGGACTTACGATCATCATTAAGTGACCTTCGGTCATATGTGATCGGAAAAGGGACACCTCTTTTATAGTCCAAGAATGAGACTCTTTAGAAAGGAAGGACCTTTGCCCATCAATCCTACATCTTGAGACGATTCGAGCTTGATAGGGACATTTGTGCTCGTCTTAAGTAATGATCAGAGATGCAGGGGCTTAGGTTCGTCCATCTCTAAAGGGACTTCAACTATGTCATCTTTATGTGGAGGAAACGATGTAAAGATGTGATCTTTACACCGCTATGCCCCAAGAGACGCTTCAAGTACCAAAAGGGACTAAGGGGAGGGGTATAAAGATTGGATATTTATACTCATCCTATGCCTTTTTGTGCCTTAAGAAGGTCACTAGGCAATCCTTGGAGAGTGATCCAACCACGAGGGACATGGGGGAATGCATTTTGAAAGTAAAGATGACATTTTTATGCAAACAAGTGTAATGAACACTATGAAGGCTAAGACTAGGAATGTAAAGGGGAGACCTTTATGGATTTCCTATGTCCTTTAAGAACCATTTAGGTGGACAATCCTTGGAAGCAAGGTCTATGAGAAAGGGATGACATTTATGAAAGTAAAGATGACATTTTTAATGTAAAGATGACATTTTTATATGTAATGATGACATTTTTCACATCATCATGTGAGGGATCCACCGTAGAACATGCCATTTGTGGTCTTATTGTTCATCCTTGGGATGGAATCTCAATGAATCCTATGTGATAGGGGAATGGGGAATATGATGATCTACATAGTAAAGACTTGATCTTTATGGCAATAAATCACAAAAATAGCAATGGCAATATGGAGAAAAAGTAAGCAATATAACAAGATGACAAGTATATTTCAAATAGAAAAGGGAGGGAGCAGGTTACCTAATGTGTGGTGTTCCTCTATCTCCCTTTGAAGTTTTCCCTAAGTATGAAGCGAGTGACTTTGGAGGGATTTTGGAGAGGAGGGAGGTGATTTTGAGAGGGTTTTGCTTTCTAGATTTTCGTGTTTTGAATTTGGCAGAGTAACAGTGCTCAAAATTTTATATCAAAATGAATATAGGAGGCCTCTATTTATAAAGTGTTTGTGCTCGGTCTTTAATGAAGCCGTGTGGCATTAACTCGCAAAAGAAGCCGTGGCGGTCTTATCCTTAATGACTCAACCTATTTCTTAGAACCATGCATAAGGTGGCATTCTAGAAGGTC